>MU225383.1:1491888-1526010 GCA_018584345.1 Thuja plicata
CAATGGAGAATTAGTTGGAAGTGGTGAGCAGACTAGAGGTAACTTATTTTATCTAGACTTAGCTGAAGAGACATGCTTGTTTGCACAATATAATGATGTTTGGTTATGGCATAAGAGGCTATGTCATTTTAACTTTGATAACTTGGTAAGCATAAGTAAATTGAAAAAGGTTAGAGGTTTGCCTAAGTTAAAGATACCTAAGAATGCAATGTGTAAGCAATGTCAATTGGGAAGGATGACTAAATCTAGCTTTAAAAGCAAAACTCATACTTCTGAGAATATTTTGGAATTGGTTCATACTGACCTTTATGGACCTATTGGTGAGAAAAGTTACTGTGGAGAAAAATATTTTATTCTATTTGTAGATGACTACTCTAGGATGATGACTATTATGTTTCTTAAAGAAAAATCTGATGCATTTCAGTTATGTAAGTGGTAGTTGGAAAAAGTTGAAAATGAAACAAGTAAGAGTCTGAAATGTCTGAGATCTGACAGAGGAGGTGAGTTCATTTCTAATGAGTTTAACAGGTTGTGCAATGACCGAGGGATAAAAAGACAGATGTCCACACCTAGGACACCACCATAGAATTGTATAGCTGAAAGAAGAAATCGATCTACCATGGATTGTGCCAGAACATTAATGATGGAGAAAAATGTTGCACAAAAATATTGCAAAGAAGCTATAAGTACAATAGTTTATACCTTGAACAGAGTACAAGTAATGAAAGGTACAAATACTACACCCTATGAACTATGGTATGGATATGCACCTACTGTAAGTTATTTTAAAGTCTTTGGGAGTAGATGTTTTATACTAAAGGATAATAGAAATGGTAAACTTGATGCTAAAGGAGAAGAAGGCATATTTCTTGGATATTCTACTAAGAGTAAAGCATATAGGTGCTTGAATTCTAACACTAACAAAATTGTGGAAAGTGAAAATGTTAGAATTGATGAATATGCAGAGAGAAATGAAGCTCAAAGCATGATTGAGCCCAAAATTTATAGATCATTCACTTATCCTCAAGAGGAGGATTCTAACAAAACTGAAAATGAAGTTGCTGAGCAATAGTCCGCACCTGCCGAGACACAGAACAAAATTGCTGGGCAACAAGAGGTGACTGCCGAGATATCTGATGGAGATGTTGAGTCACAGTTTCAACTTGAACTGAACATGAATGATCAAACTGAAGCTGAGAAAGAGCCTACTTTGGAAAGATACATGAGGAGGCACCATAAACATGATCAAATCATAGGAGCAAAGGATTTTGTAGTTATGACAAGAAGAAAATTAAGAGAAGACACATGTTTGGTATGTCATTTTGAGCCTAAGATAGTAAAATATGCTTTAGACAATGAAGACTAGATTCAAGCCATGAATGAAGAGATAGACTAGATAGAAAAGAACAAGACATGGACACTAGTACCGAGGCTTGACAACAAAAATGTAATTGGTACTAAGTGGGTATTTAGAAAAAAGTTGAATGAACATCGAGAGGTAACAAGGAATAAAGAAAGACTGGTGGCAAAGGTTATGCACAAGAGGAAGGAATTTACAATGGAGAGACATTCGCCCCAGTTGCAAGATTGGAAGGAGTAAGAACTCTACTTGGATATGCAGCCTACAAAGGATTTAAATTTTATCAAATAGATGTGAAGTCAACATTTCTAAATGGGATATTAGAAGAGGAAGTATATATTGAAAAAGCTGATGGATTTGTTGACCCAAGCAAGAAGAACATGGTTTGCAGACTGCACAAGGCATTATATGGACTAAAATAGGCACCCAGAGCATGGTATGAAAGATTGCACAATTATCTGATAAAGATTAGATTTGCAAGAACAAATGACCATAATAATCTGTATTTGAAGACAGAGCAAGGTAAAGGAATTTTATTGGCTGAAATGTTTGTTGATGACATCATATTTAGTGGACAAGATATGATGTGCAAAGCATTTGCAAAAGAGATGAAAAATGAATTTGAAATGTCTATGTTTGGTGAGATGAAATTCTTTGTTGGTTTATAAATATATCAAATGAAGAATGGTATCTATATCACTCAATCAAAATATGTCAAGGAGATATTGAAAAATTTTGGTATGGAAGATTCAAAACCAGTGAGTACACCCATGTCTACTGGATAGAAGCTGACAAAGAATGATGATACAAAAGAGGTAAATCAAACACTATACAAATCAATGATTGGTAAGCTGTAATATGTTGTACATAGTAGACCTGATATTGCATTAGTAGTTGGAAGTGTTGCTAGATTTTCTTCTAATCCAAAAGAGACACATATAATGGCAGTGAAAAGAATTCAGAGATATTTGAAAGGTATAAAAGATTATGGCCTATATTACAAAAGGAATGACAAGTTTGAACTCAGAGTCTATACTGATTCTGGCTGGGATGGAAATGTGGATGATAGAAAAAGCACCACAGGAGGAACATTTATTTTGGGGGAAAAGATTAGTTTCCTGGACAAGCAAGAAATAGAATTGCACCTCACAATCTACAGCTGAAGTCGAGTATATGGCAGCATCAGTTAATTGTTCAAACATTGTGTGGTTGAAGATACTACTGAAAGGTATGAAGGTGGAGATCATAGAACCAGTTGTCATATATTGTGATAACATGAGTGCCATTAATATTTCTTAAAATCCTGTAATGCACTCTAAGACAAAGCATATAGCTATCAAGTATCATGACTAGAGGGAGCTAGTTCAGATGAAGGAAGTGAGATTGGAATATGTACATACTAAGGAACAGTTGGCAGATATATTTACAAAAGCATTACCCAAGGATGCTCATGAGTATCTAAGAGGTAAATTGGGGGATGATTCCCCTAGCAGAGGCTAACTAGTTTTGAATGGTGATGTTGCATCAAATGTTTTAATCAGAACACTTGACACATTGATGCACAGTGAGTCACATTTTTGGGATGCTACCTAAAAACTGTGAAGTAGAAGACAAGAATAGAAAAGAAGATCAATCGTAAACAAAGATGATAGGAACTACATGATAAAAAGAATAGAACAAGATGAATCTACATAATAAAGATGACAACACCTTTGGCATTATTGTCAAAGAGGGAGATTATTTCTAAAAACAAATTATTGATAAAAACAACAGATATGAGGGAGATATTACTGAAAGAGGGAACTAAACAAGCAATAGAAACATTTCAGTGTGATTATAGACATAGAGGGAGTCAAAATGAAGCTTAAGACATTAATGAAGATTTTTTCATATCAAGGAACACACACACTTTTTGGATTCTATGGTAACTTTGGTTGGAAATTATTGTTTTATAGTTTAGTGTTTCCATCAATGCCAAAGAGGGAGATTGTTGGAAAGATTTCTACATTGTTGACAATTGTTATTTTGTCATTGATGTCAAACCTTAACTGGTGAGACTATTGTTGTATGTTTGAGTACCATATCTATTGATTGAAGAATATTTAAAGAATAGGATAGCAAGAAGACCAAGGAAATGGTTGAGTTATAAGTATACACTAGGGTACTTGATCATTTGGCACTTTGCAAAAGTGATATGTTGTTTATCTTTCACTGACAAGTTCACTAGAAGGTCGATGTCGAGCAAAGAAAAGTTGATGCCGAGCAAAGTGAAAGGTGATGCCAAGAAAAGAAAAGATGATGTCGAGCGTTAGTGAAATGCCAAGGGAGACAGAGAAAGTTGAGCATCAATATTTTAGTAATTTATGAGATTTGAGATCTCTGGCTGACATAGTTAATTTTATTGGGATATGTATTGTCAATTAAGATTGGTCCACACTCATTTAATGCATGGGAAACCGTTATTAGTGCATGGATTCAATGTATAATTAATGACTGTATTGGAGAAGTAAATTAAATGTAATGATGGAAAGATCTGTTGGATCTGACCTAACCTAAGATCTAGGATCTTGATTAAGGGGCAAAATATCTATCTGACCTAGATGAATAGGTATAATATAACCTACAAAGGTTATTGTCATGTATCCAAGTGTAAGGAGAAGTTGTTTGCAAGATTATTTCATGGTTAATTGACTGATTGGCAAGACCTAGCAAAGAAGGCTGAGCAGAGAAGCAGAGAGAGATTGCTTGATGGATTTCCAAGTAGATCTAAAGTTTGAGATGAAAATGGAGGCCACTCAGTGAATTAGCATTAGAGCTAAAATTGGATCTGGATTTGCAAATTAAGTTGTATGTATCAGATCACACCTATTGATTACTTTTTAACCATTTTATTAGTTCAAATCCTTTAACTAGGTTGACCTAATAGTCATTGTATAAATCCTTTGAACAAGGTGACATTCAGATTGGAATGTTCTAAGTCCTCTAACAAGGCCACTCCTAACAGGGTGACTAAATCTTTTAACCAGGTCACATTTTATAGTGTGTTTTGTAACCTTTAACAGGGTTGGCTCCTAACAGGGTATCACTTCAAAAGAGTGAAATTTTGGTAGCATGTTACCGGTGTTTTTTCCCATATTGCGTTTCCATGTTAAATCATGGTGTCAAAATGTGTGAATGTTTATGTTGTGTTTTAATGTTAAGTTTTTGTAAGCTTATTTCATTAGTACAGTAAAACTGTACACTTTTGTTGTTTATTTTTGCTAAGAAGATCTGAGTTGTTGAAGTGGTATAAAGTTTTATATGGTCACATCTGGACCTGAGGATAACTGACTCACCCCCCTCTCAGTTATTCTAAATTCATTCTAATAGATGGTTTAAATCATAACTTAGTAAGTGTTGGACAGTTGCTCGATAAAGGATATCAGTTGGAATTCAAAACCAACAAGTGCATCATTAATAACAAAGAAGGAGACATGATTGGATCAGGTTCAAAGACTAAAGGTAATGTCTTTCATCTCAACTCTAAAGTTGTTTTGTTGCAAAATTGGATGACAGTTGGTTATGGAAAAAAAGAATTTGTCATATCAATTTTGACAACATAGTAAAGATAAGAAATGTAAAGGAAGTAAGAGACCTTCCTAGTATTGCAAGACCAGTTAATACTATGTGTAGGGAATGTGTGATGGGAAAGCATGTGAGGAACTCTTTCATAAGAAAATAGAACTCTACAGAGAACAAATTAGATCTAGTGCATACAGACTTATGTGGACCTACTCAAACAATATCATACTATGGTAAAAGGTAATTTTTTTTTATGATTTCTCAATAATGATGTGGGTCACGTTATTGAAAGATAAATATGAAGCTTTTGAGAAGTTAAAAATATTCAAAGATAAAGTTGAAAATGAGTCTGGATTAAAGATAAATTGTCTAAGATCTGATAGAGGAGGAGAATTCACCTCTGACAAGTTTCTTGAGTACTGCAAAGAACATGGGATCAAAAGACAGCTAAGTGCACCTAGAACCCCTCATCGGAATGAAATTATAGAATGGAGAAACATGATCATACTGGACACAATGCACACTATCATGATTGAAGGAAAAGTTGCACACACCTATTGGAGAGAAGCAGTCAATACAATAGTCTATACTATCAAGAGAATCTAACTAAGGCCAGCCGCAGAAAAGACACCTTATGAACTTTGGTTTGGAAATGTGCCTACAGTAAAATACTTCAGAATCTTTGGAAGCAAGTGTTACATAAAGAGAGATGATGGTGTTGGTAAGTTTGATGCTAGAAGCGATGAAGGTATTTTTCTTGGTTACTCTACTAAGAGAAAAGCTTACAGTTGTTTTAATTTGAGGTTGAAGAAAATCATTGAAAGTGCACATGAGATGATTGATGAGAAGTTCATGATTGAAGAGAGATGCTATGATTATGCACCTATGATTGAAGATGAACCTAGACCTATCAATAAAGAAACAGATATTGAAGAAATATTTGACTGTATTCATGTATCATGCAATAACCCTAAACCAAGTGAAGAAGAATCACATATTACAGATGAGAGTGTCACACCTAAAATTCCAAAATACACATCTAGATATCATTCAAAAGAAGATATCATGGGAGATCAGAGCAATAAATTTTTGACAAGATCTAAAGAAAAATGTTTAACCGTTGATGAAGAGGTATGTTTACTTTCACAAATTGAACCCTTAAGTGTTGAAGATGCTTGTAATGATTCAAATTGGCAAAATACATTGCAAGAAGGATTAGATCAGATAATTAAGAATGACACATGGGAATCGGTCCCTAGACCTTGTGAAAAAATGTGATTGGAACTAAGTGGATATTCAGAAACAAAATGAATGAAGATGGTACAATAGTAAGAAACAAAGCAAGACTGGTATGTAAAGGATATGCATAGAGAGAAGGAATTGAATGATCTGATACATTTTCCCTTGTGAGTAGACTGGAAGCTATTAATTTTTTTTTAGCTTATTTAACATTCAAGAACTTTAAAGTATATCAGATGGATGTCAAGTCAGTATTTCTGAATGGTGACTTGAAGGAAGAAGTCTACATAGAACAACCTGAAGGATTTAATTTATCAGACAACTGAGACATGGTATGAAAACTAAATAAAGCCCTCTATGGACTCAAACAGGCTCCAAGAGCATGGTATGAGAGACTTGATTACTACTTGACAAAGATAGGATTCAAGAAGGGAGCAACAGATTGTAACTTATTCATAGAAGAGACACCTGAAGGATTATTACTTGTTGCTATTTTTGTTGATGACATTATTTTTGGAGGTAATGACAAGCTTAGTGTAGAATTTGCTAAAGAGATGTAGAGAGAGTTTGAAATAAGCATGATTGGACCTATAAAATACTTTTTGGGATTTAATGTAAAAAAAACAGATAGAGGTATATTCATAAATCAGTCTAAATATGTGAAGGATATATTGAAGACATTCAAGATGGAAGATTGCAATCCAGTAAGCACCCCTATGATAACAAGAAGAAATATTTCTAAAAATGACGACTCTACAATAGTTGACAAAACACTATACAAGTCTATGATTGGAAAACTCATATATCTTACTCAATCTAGATCGGATATTTCTAATGCAGTTGGCATTGTTGGAAGATTTGCAGCTGAACCAAAACAAAATCACTTAATGGAAATAAAAAGAATATTCAGATATTTAAATGGGACTATACACTATGGTTTATGGTATCCTAACTCAGAAAATGTAGAACTTCATGTGTATACAGATGCAGATTGGGCAGGTTGTGTTGATGATAGAAAGAGTACCTCAGGAGGAGAAATATTTCTTGGAGATAGGTTGGTTACTTGGAGAAGCAAGAAGCAAAACTATATTTGTCAGTCAACAACATAAGCTGAGTATGTAGCAACAATATTAAATTGTTCCATAATTGTTTGGATCAAGCAGATGATTAAAGACTTTGGAATTCAGATTAATTATCCTATTGTTATTCATTGTGACAACACTAGCACTATTAATATGTCAAAGAACCCTCTAATGCATGCAAAGACAAAACACATAGAAATAAAATATCATTTTCTAAGAGAAACAATTGCAAAGAGAGAAGTGAAGTTGGATTATGTGAGCACCAAAGAACAGTTGGCAGACATATTTACAAAACCTTTATCAAAAGGTACTTTTGAGTATCTCAGGAAGAAGCTGGGAGTAATTCCCTTTCCAAAGTCTGATTAGAATTTGCAGCAAGAGCATCAGTCATTGGTTACTAGTGATTGGTTGACTACTCTACTTCAGGAGTAGTACCTTTTCTTATTTGTATTTGGCATCCTTTGCCATTGATGTCATAGGGGAGTATATAGTAAGGGGGAGCATATACTCTGGGGGAGTATATAGTCATGAAAATAAAAACACAGTAAAAAGAGATACAACAGTTAAGAGGAACTTTTGATGAGGATATTGAGAAGATTGTAAAAAGAAAGAAGATATTTTTGGATTGATGGTGTTTTTCATATCATATGTTGCCATAAATGTCAAAGGGGGAGATTCTTGGAGATTTTCCTTTGTGCAAATAGTTAACTGTATGTTTGTCATTGATGACAACATATAGTATACAATAGTGTTCTATATTTAATTATCAATATGAATATGTTGGAGCCTTGCACAGTTATTTGTATGTTGTAGACATACTTATTATGCTATGTTCATACACACAAACTCAATAGTGCAGTTAAAGTTGAGTTATGTTGATCTGTTTACCAGCTATAGTTTCAAAAGATTATTATTAAGAGCCAACAATAATTTCATTGTTTCTTCAGTTGAGTCTATCATTGGGATATTCGTATTTGGATTCATGTTTAGTTATGAGTTAAGAATTTTTAACCAAGGGCGCTTAATGTGTTTCATCTTAAGTATTATTTTTGAGTTATTTTGGTGGAGCCGATTGTGTGAAGTGATGCGTCTATTCATTTTGAGTTGCGCAGTTCTAATTATGTTGCATGCTTAGTTTAGTCGACAAGAAATTTTTTGGAGGGCTTCCTACAGCTGACATAATCATATCTTTTGAGGAAGATACTTATAGTCATTCATTTGTGATTGCCAAGCAAGACAGCCAAGAAAAAGAAGAGACAAGTTGTGATAGTTACAAAGAAGGATGTCTGATGTATTAGAACAATAAAGCTACATCATTCATCAGGTAAAGATCCATGTGAAGAACCAGAAAGATTATACAAGTCACTGGAAATGATCAAGACAACATGTCTACTTAAATAGTTCAAATATGAGATATAGTGTATATCTGTTGTATAGAGGATTGCAACCTTCATCATTTAAGTAGTGTCCTATTGGATAGTGTGTCCTCACCCCTAATGGGGTTATTTGTAAAAGACTCCTAACAGGGTCTGACCTTTGACCAGGTCACTATACTTATTATATTGTAAAGATCAACTCCTAACACAGCTATAAGATCTTCTAATAGAGATCATTATACTCTAGTGTAGTTCATTGTGGGTGCTGATTCCCACTAGGGTTTTTACCTATTTTGGGTTTCCCCATAACCAAATTAGTGGTGTTCTATTCCATGTTATCTTGTTGTGTTTATGCTTAATGTTATTTTGTACTTAATTGAAAAATAATTTTACCTAGTAGATAACTGATTCACCCCCCTCTCATTTATCTCTTGGGACTATTCCTAACAAGTTCAACCTCAATTAGTAAGACCGCTTCAACACCATAGACTAGGGAATATGGAGTGGTGCCCATGGGAGTGTGGTAGGAAGTATGATATGCCCAGAGGGTGGGGTTAATTTGGAGATTCCATTCATGACCAGTATCATTGACAACCTTCTTGAGGATCTTGAGAATAGTTTTATTGGTTTCCTCAACTTGGTCGTTACCTTGAGGAAAATATGGATTGGAAAAGTGGTGATGGATATGGAGGCGCGCACAAAGATCGTCGATGTTTTGATTTTCAAATAGTGTTCCATGATATTTGAAGATAGTGGAGGGGATGCCGAAGTGGCATACGATGTGGTAGAGGATGAACTTTGAGATCTGTACCCTAGTAGTGAGGGTGAGTGGAATTGATCCAAAACATTTTGTAAAATACTTTGTTGTTGTGATTATATACTAGTGTCCTTCAGAAGAGAGGGGAGAGATCTTACCAACGAGTTCTAGAACCCAATAAGAGAAGGGACATGGAAGTGCAATAGGATAGAGGTTTTTCATAGGAGAATGAATCATATTAGCATGCTATTGACATGATAAGCACTTCTTGACGAATTCATAGGCATTGTGTTCCATTGTGGGCCAATAATATCCTTCCCGTAAAATTTGTTTGGCTAGGACCATGCCACTTGTGTGGGCACCACAGATCCTAGCATGTACCTCTTGCAAAGCTTGGGTAGCCTCACTTTCATCTAAACATCTAGAGAGTACATTGTGATAGCCTCGATGATAAAGGGTGTTGGTGACAATGGTGTAGCAGGAAGCTCTTCGAATAAGGTTTTGGCATTGGATTGAGGTGAGATGAGGAGATATGATACCATTTTGTAGATAAGCGTGGATATTGTGGTACCATGGGGACTGAGGACCAACCAGGACACATATGTGATTCAATTAATTATTCTCATAAGTGGGAGCTTGGAGTTCCTCAACTAAGAATTTGTGCTATGTAGGGCCATGAGGGATCTCTAAAAGGGAGCCAATTGTGGCCATTGCATTAGAAACTTTATTTTGTAGTTGTGGCACTTGCGTCATTTGTAAGTGAAGAAAATGCTCTTTCCTCTTGTCCACCATCTCCTTATATGGAATCAGCTTGTCATCTTTTGTTTGATACTCATCCAAGACTTATTTGATGATGAGTTGGGAACCACCAAAGACATGTATATTTGTGATGTTCCATTCTATAGCCATGCGGAGTCCTGCGACCAGTGCCTCATATTCTATAATGTTGTTCATGCAGGGGAATCCCAATTTGAATGACATAGGGATGTAGTCACCTTAAGGTGTGACAAAAAGTATTCCTACCCCTACACCATAGGCTGTGTAGGATCCATCAAAGTAAATTTTGCAGGTGGGTTGTTCTTTTACCATGCACAAATGTTCATCTAGAAATTCTATGATCAGAGGATATGCGTCTACCAACAGTGCTTCTACTAGTTTATTGTTGATGAATTTCCCTTTAATAGATTTTTTTTCTACGTATTGAATGTTAAACTCACTTAGCAACATAACCCATTTTTCCATTTGACCAGTGAGAGTAGTCTTAGATAGTAAGTACTTAAGAGGGTCCACTTTTGAAATGAGCTTGATTGCGTGACTGAGCATATAGTGGCAAAGTTTTTGAGTGGAAAAAACCATTGCCAGGCATGCTTTTTCCATAGGGGAATAATTAAGCTCATAACCCACTAAGGTCTGACTGATGAAATAAATGGTTCTTTCTTTGCCCTCATCATCTAGTTGAGCAAGGAGTTCCCCTAGTGCTCATGTAGTAGCAAAAATATACAGGATGAGCGGTCGACTTCGTATAGGTGGTACCAAGATGGGTGGACTTGCCAAATATTCTTTGATATTTTTAAAACTCTTCTGACAGTGAGGATCCAATTTAAAATTTTTATCTTTGCACAGGGAGATGGGTAAATGGTTGGCACTTATCTGCCAATTGAGAGATGAAATGTTGCACATATTGTAATTTTCCTTGTAGGCTACATAATTTTTAGAGTGTTATTGGTGGAGGCATTTCCATGATGGCTCGTAACTTTTCTAGATCTATTTCAATTCCTCTTCTAGATACGATGAACCCTAAAAGCTTTCCAGATGTGACTCCAATAACACACTTCTTGGGATTGAGAATTAGGCAAAAATTTCCAAGCCGATAAAATACACACTCAAGCACATCTAGGTGATCTTCCCTTCTAATTGATTTGGCTAGTATATCATCCACATAGTCTTCAAGGGTCTTGTGGATCATGTCATGGAATATAGCCGTCATGGCTCGTTGATAAGTTGCCCCTACATTCTTCAAGCCAAAGGGCATCATATTATAGCAGAAGGTGTTGGAAATATTGTTTAGAAAGATACAATGGAAACAATTATTGTTTTGCCATTGATGTCAAACCTTAACTGGTGAGACTATTGCTATTTGTTTGAGTACCATATCTATTGATTGATGGAGTAGATTTAACAAGAAGACCAAGAAGAATGGTTGAGTTATGAGGAATTACAAAGGGTACTTTATCAGTTGACACATTGGCAAAGTGATATGTTGTTTATCTTTCACTGATAGTTTACTGAGAACAGTTTATGCCGAGCAAGTTTTGTGTTGGTAGAGCACCAGTGTGTGCCGGGCATATTTTATTATATGTGTTGAGTGTCAGTAAATTGCCAAGGAACACAGTGTTGGTTGAGCAGCAGTATTTTGATTATTGATGAGATTTAAGATCTCTAGCCGACATAGTTGATTTTATTGGGATATGTAAAGTTAATTAAGGATAAGCACGTTTGATCTACACAATGTAAATGCATGGGTAACCATAATTAATGTATGGATCAAAGATTTAATTGGTGATTTAATTGGAGAAATAAATTAAATGTAATGATGGTAAGATATGTTGGATCTGACCTAACCTAAGATCTATGATCTTGATTAAGTGACAAAAGGTGTATCTGACCTAGATGGAGAGGTATATGATAACCTCAAGGGGTTATTCATGGAAGTAGTGAAGATAGCTATGTATGCAGAGTATGCAAGAGGATTGCATGGTTAATTGACTGACTGATAAGATCTAAGAAAATAAGGTTGAGTAGATAAGCAGAGATAGATTGTTTGAAAAATTCCAAAGCAGATCTGGAGTTTGAGATGAGAATGCAGGACACTCAGTGAATTAACATTAGGGCTGAATTGGATATGGATTGAAAAGTAAGTTTTATGTATCAGATAAAACCTTTTGATTACTTTCTAACCATTGTATCAGTTGAAATCCTTTAACCAAGTTGACTTAATAGTCATTGTATAAATCCTTTGAGAAAGGTGACATTCAGATTGGAATTTTCTAAGTCCTCTAACAAGGCCACTCCTAGCAGGGTGATTAAATCCTTTAACCAGGTCACATTTAACAATGTGTTTTGTAACCTTTAACAGGATTGGCTCTTAACAGGGCATCACTTCAGAAGAGTGAAAACTTGATAGCATGTTATTGGTGGTTTTCCCAAATTGGTTTTCCATGTTAAATATTGGTGTCAACTTGTGTCATTTTTTATATTGTGTTTTACTGTTAAGTGTCTACAAGCTTATTTCATTTGAACAGTAAATTGCATACTTTTATTGTTGACCTTTGTTATCACTGTCGAGCAGATCTAATTTTTTTAATTTGGTATAAAGTTTTAATGGGCACATCTAGACCTATGGATAACTAATTCACCCCCCTCTCAGTTATTCTAAATTCATTCTAACAATTGGTATCAGAGCTTTAGTCTCTTAAAAAAAGTTTGAAGGTACTTGGAGCAAAAGGATCAAGATGTATAAAATGGAGGTACCAAAGTTGAACAAGGATAACTTTCTAGCATGGAAAAGTTTGATGAAATTTCATTTGGCTGGTGTTGGTTATTCTACTAAATCTCTTGTTGATCAAGAATATGTAGCCCCTACAAGAGCTCTCAATGCTGCACAGTTAAGAGAAAAACAAGAACATAATCAAGCAATGTTGGAGATTGCATCATCCCTGAACAATCATGAGTTCCAAGACATAAAGGACTGTACCAGTGCAAAGAAAATGTGGCATACTCTTGAAACCATCTATGGAGGTGACACAAATGTGCTAAGAGCCAAATCTCAAAGCTTGAGAGGTAAGTTTGATGAAATGAAAATGCAAGAAGGAGAAAATATAGTTTCATATTATGGTAGGATAAAGGAAGTTGTAAATGCTATTAGAGGAGCTAAAGGAACCATTGATGATAACACTATCATGAGCAAGGTACTAAGAACACTTCTTCCTATTTATTCTATTAGAGTATTTGCAATTCAAGAATTGAGATGTACTCCTAACAACAATTTGACTTTGGAAAGTTTGGTAGGCAGACTTACTTCATTTGAGATTTCAAATTTTGATAACTATACTCCACAAGCCATTGAATCTACATTCAGGTCTCAGATGGTCCTCAACAAATCAAAAAATGGAAAGAAATGTGTGGATAGTGACAGTGATACTTCTGATGATGATCTAGAAGAACGTGAGGCACTTATGGCAAGAATACTATCAAGAGGAAAAGGAAAACGCAAAGGTAAACTTCCTATTTTTTTTTTTCATGTAACAAAGTTGGTAATATTGCTACAAGATGTCATGATAAAAATGACAAAGATGAGAGAAGAGACAACAAGTATAANCAAGAATACTATCAAGAGGAAAAGGAAAACGCAAAGGTAAACTTCCTATTTTTTTTTTTTCATGTAACAAAGTTGGTAATATTGCTACAAGATGTCATGATAAAAATGACAAAGATGAGAGAAGAGACAACAAGTATAAAGACAGAAATGATGACTAAGACTTTAGGAAGTACAAGGATTACAAAGACAAAGGTAAGAAGTCCTGCTATATAGCTGAAGAAGATTTTGATAATGATTCTAAAAAATCTGATGAAAATGATATAGAAGTTGTGTATGTTGCAATGAAAGATGATTCTGATGATGATGATGAGAAAATTGCATTAATTTCTTATATGAGTAAAAGTGATCGTTGGACTATTGACAGTGGTTGTTCACATCACATGACCAGTGATAAAGACAAATTTGAAACCTTAGATCAGTGTAAAGGTGGTTATGTTAAATTTGGAAATGATGCACCATGTCGTGTTAAAGAGAAAGGATCAATTCAATTGACTGACAAAATCAGATGTGATGATGTATAGTGGGTTGATGATCTTAAGTATAACCTATTGAGTGTTTCACAGCTAGATACTTCTAGTTACAGAGTTGAATTCCATCACAGGAAAGGAAAGATCTATGATGCCAATGGAGAATTAGTTGGCGGTGGTGAGCAAACAAAAGGTAACTTGTTCTATCTAGATTTAACTAATGAGACATGCTTGTTTGCACACTATAATGATGTTTGGTTATGGCATAAAAGGTTGTGTCATGTAAAATTTGATAACTTGGTGAGCATAAGAAAATTGAAAAAGGTTAGAGGGCTACCTAAGTTAAAGAAACCTGAAAATGCAATGTGCAAGCAATGTCAAATAGGAAAGATGACTAAATCTAGTTTCAAAAGAAAAACTCATACTTCTTAGAATATTTTAGAATTGGTTCATACTGACCTTTGTGGACCTATTGGTGAGAAAAGTTAATATGGAGACAAATATCTTATCTTATTTGTTGATGATTACTCTAGAATGATGACTGTTATGTTTCTTAAAGAAAAATCTGATGCATTTCAGTTGTTTAAGTGGTACTTGGCAAAAGTTGAAAAGGAGACATGTAAGACTCTGAAATGTCTAAGATCTGACAGAGGAGGCGAGTTTATTTCTAAAGAGTTTAACAAGTTTTGTAATGACAAAGGGATAAAAAGATAGATGTCAGCACCTAGGACTCCACCATAGAATGGTATAACTGAAAGAAGAAATAGATCTATCATGGATTGTGCCAGAACACAAATGATGGAGAAAAATGTTGCATAGAAATATTGGAGAGAAGCTTTAATTACATCAGTTTATATCTTGAATAGAGTACAAGTCAAGAAAGGTACAAATACTACACCTTATGAGATATGGTATGGATATGCACCTAGTGTAAGCTACTTTAAAGTTTTTGAAAGTAGATGTTTCATACTGAAGGATAATAGAAATGGAAAACTTGATGCTAAAGGTGAGGAAGGCATATTTATTGGATATTCAACTAAGAGTAAGGCATATAAGTGTTTGAATTCTAACACTAAAAAAATTGTGGAAAGTGAAAATGTTAGAATTGATGAATATGTAGAAAGAAATGAAGAAGAAAGCATGAATGGGCCTAAGAGTTACAAATCATTTACCTATCCTGATGAGGTAGATTCTAATGAACTACTTGAAACTAAAACTGAAGTTGCCGAGGAACAGTCTGCACCTGCCGAGTCACAGAATGAAATTGTCGGGCAACAAGAGATGACTGCCAAGCTATCTGATAGAGATTCCAAGTCACAGTTAAACCTGAATTAAACATGAATGATCAATCTGAAGAAAAAAAAAAGAACCTACTTTGGAAAAATATGTAAGAAGGTACCATAAACCTGATCAAATCATAGGAGACAAATATTCTGTAGTCATGACAAGAGGCAAATTGAGAGAAGACACGTGCTTGTTATGTGATTTTGAGCCTAAAATAGTAAAAAATGCTTTAGACAATGAAGAGTGGTTCAAGCCATGAATGAACAAATTGAGCAAATTGAAAAGAACAATACATGGACACTTGTACCTAGGCCAATTGATAAAAATGTAATTGGTACTAAGTGGGTATTCAGAAACAAGCTGAATGAACATGGGCAGGTAACAAGAAACAAAGTAGACTGGTATGCAAGGGTTATGCACAAGAGGAATGAATTGATTATGGAGAAACATTCACTCCACTTGCAAGATTGGAAGGTGTCAGAACCTTACTTGCATATGTAGCCTACAAAGGATTTAAAGTCTATCGAATGGATGTGAAGTCAACATTTCTAAATGGAATATTAGAAGAAGAAGTGTACATTGAACAAGCTGATGGATTTGTAGACCCAAGAAAAATGAATATGATTTTCAAGCTACACAAAGCATTATATGGACTGAAGCAAGAACCCAGATCATGGTATGAAAGATTGCACAACTATCTGATGAAGATTGGATTTGCAAGAACAAATGACAACATCAATATATATTTAAAGACGGAGCAAAGTAAAGGTACTTTATTAGCTGAAATTTTCGTTGATGACATTATCTTTTGTGGACAAGATATGTTATGCCAAGTATTTGCAAAGGAGATGCAAACTGAATTTTAGATGTCTATGTTTGGTGAAATAAAAAATTTTGTTGGCTTACAAATATATCAGATGAAGAATGATATCTATATTTCTCAATCAAAATATGTCAAAGAGATACTAAAATTTTTTGGAATGGAAGATTCAAAACTAGTGAGTGCACCCATGGCCATTGAATAGAAATTAACCAAAAATGATGAGAAAAAATAAGTAAATCAAACACTGTACAGATCAATGATTGGAAAGATGCAATATGTTGTACACAGTAGACCTGATATTGCATTAGTTGTTGGTATTGTTGCTAGATTTTTTGCTAATCCTAAGGAAACTCATATGATGGCAGTAAAAAGGATTCTGAGATATTTGAAAGGAACAAATGAATATGGTTTGTATTACAAAAGGAATGAGAAATTTGAACTTAGAGTTTATATTGATTCTGATTGGGCTGGAAATGTAGATGAAAAAAAAGCACCACAGGAGGGGCATTTCTTTTGGAAAAAAGATTAGTTTCATGAAAAAGAAGGAAATAGAACTGCACCTCACAATCTAGAGCTAAAGCCGAGTATGTGGTAGCAGCAGTTAATTTCTCTAATATTGTGTGGTTGAAGATACTACTCAAAGGTATGAAAGAAGAGATCACAAAACCAATTGTCATATATTGTGATAACATGAGTGCCATTAATATTTCAAAGAACCCTGTAATGCACTCTAAGACAAAGCAAATAGCTATCAAGTATCATTACTTGAGGGAGCTAGTTCAAAAGAAGGAAGTGAGACTGGAATATGTGAACACTAAGGAATAGTTAGCATACATATTTACAAAGGCACTACCCAAGGATGCTCATGAGTATCTGTGAGGTAAATTAGGGGTGATTCCCCTAACCGAAGCTAACTAGTCTAGAATGGTACTAATGCATCAAATATATATTTAGAATATTTTTCACATTGATGCATAGAAAGTCACACTTTAGGATGCTGCTAAAGTTGTGAAAGATAGACAAGGATAGAAAAGTGGATAAGTCATAAGCAAGATGATAGGAACAACATGATACAAAGTTTAGAATAGAAGAATCTACATGATGAAGATGTCAATGTCTTTGGCATTGTTGTTAAAGAGCGAGAAGTTTACTAAAAGAGGGAGAATTATACTGAGAAAGATACAGGGAGAGTTTACTACTTAGAGTAAAAGAGACTGATGAACATAAATAGAAACACATCTGTGTGATCACAAACATAGAGGGAGAAAAGTTTTACAAGATGAGAATCAAAATGAAGCTAAAGAAATTAATGAATATTTGTTCATACTACAGACACTTAAAAATGGTTCGATCCTACTGGTCTACATGTTTTAACATTGTTTACATTACAATTAAAATGTTGTTTTGTGACCTAATTATTCCTCGATGTTGCGCATACAATATTTATTGTATAGTGACATTGTGTCTTTCATCAATGATTGAATATTGCAAAATTGTTCAATTATTTACTAATAATTCTACTTTCTCTATCAAATTGATCATTTTCAAAATCATTTCAAAACCTTCCTAAACTGATCCTATTTGATCCTAAACCATTCCAAACCTTCCTAAACCAATCCTATTCAATCCTAAACCTTTCCAAACCTTCCTAAACTGATCATATTTGATCCTAAACCATTCCAAACCTTCCTAAACCAATCCTATTTGATCCTAAACCATTCCAAACCTTCCTAAATCAGTTCAAACCTATCCTATTCTATTCCTAATCATTTGAAAAATTGTATGAATTTATTTCTGACCATTCTGGGGCATTGTCCAAGATCATTGATGCCTAATCAACCCAATTTCAAACCAATCAATCAAACCCTAATTCCAATTCAATAAATATTATCATCATTTCAGGAGCATTGTCCAAGATCATCGATGCTTCGTATCCTTTCAATCAACCATTTGATAACACTGTCAAAGATCATCGGTGTTATCATTGTCAATCTGTCAATTTCAATTCAATAATGTTGTTCATTATTGTCAATACTATTTATGATTATCATTTTGGAAACATTGTTAAAGACCATCGATGTTACCCCATTTCAATCTTACGACACCATCAAAGTTCATTAGCGCTTTTCAATCACTTCCAAGCATCATTATCCAGGCGCATTGTCAAAGCTCATTGATGCCTCATGATTTCCTAAACTATTCTGGAACCCTTGTAATTAACCCTAATCATTATCAACATTACCAAACCCCTTTCAATTCGACATCAACACCTTCAATTCGACCTATTTCCCACTAATTTCCCCTATTGGATGAATAACCCATAATTTATCGTAAGTCCTAATTGAATAAATAAATAAACTTTATTTATTCCCCATTTTCCTAAGTCTCCAATAATTAATTAATTTATATTAATTAATTAGCTAATTTCAATTTATGTGATTTTCCTGTTAGTAATAACTGAGAGGGGGGGGGGGGGGGGTGANGAGGGGGGGGGGGGGTGGTGAATCAGTGGCCTCAAAAACTTATCCTTAAACTTAACCACCAATCAATAAACCTTAGATTATTATGTCCCTATAAGATGCATTCCATTAAATACTTATAATGATTAACTGTCTGTCAGTTTTCCTTGTCTGTCCTTATTCTCCTTGATTACCGATAAGTAGTATAACTATTTACCAAAATACAGTAAATATGTAGAGTATACCAATGAATCCAGAAGGAATTATGTAAGATAAAAAATAGTAAAGAAATATATCATACACACATATAACACATGGATTTTAACGTGGAAACCCTGTTAAGGGAAAAAACCACTGGGACCGGTACCCCAAATTTTCCCTCTTCTGAAGTGAGCCCTGTTAGGAGCCAACCCTGTTAAAGGTTACAAACACACTATTAGGTGTGACCTTGTTAGAGGATTTTATACATATAGGTTGTCACTTAGTATCGGGCATCTAATGCTTCCATCATTGAATCAACCTCTCTCTTAGACTGTCAATAGGCATTGGGCATATCCAATGCTACTTTCATGAATCAACATTTTTGGAACTCCTTGGGATGTACCTCAATATATAGAAGACTATTAAGTCCTGCTCTATGTAACACCCCAAAATTGGCATCTTGCAACCCTAACCAATTTTTTTGCATTTTTCATTCTTCTGAATCATCAAAGTCCTATTGTACTAGGAAATTCTGAGTTTGACTGACTCTACTCGACCTGAGTGTCAAATGCAGAAAATCCTAAGTCTGCATTAATCATACATTATATTTAATTCCTAAGTATCTATTGGCTAAATGAACCCTATGATTGAATTAATTTAATTATAAAGTCATAGCACTTAATTAAATTATAATCACCCCTTTTAGCTAAAACACATAAAAATGAATTAAATAATATTTAATTATTAAATAAATATCCTCATTTCAAAAACTAAATTTAATTATTCAGATAATTTAGAAAAACACATTTATGAGGTCATGCTTTATTTTTTTAATTAAATGTTCTCTCAAAAATCTTCTCTTCAGTTCAAAAATAGAAGTTTTGAATTAACTGTGCTTTAAAGAGAGAAAACAGTTAAAATCATAAATAAAACTGTTAAAATCAAAGAAAGAAAATAGTTAAAGCAAAGGGAAAACAATTTATTGTTTTCTTTTGAAGAAAGCTTTCTATTTCAAACTGGCTTGTCTATCTGTTTTATTTCAAAAAGGAAAATTTCTATTCTGATCATCTATGAGTCTATAAAAGAACTCCCCTTTCTCATTCAAACCCTGCCTAGAGAAAATATGCATTGTTAGAATACTGAATTGTTGCTACTTTTTTATCATCTCATTTTTAGTTAAAAGCTTTCATTTTGCAATAGAATAATTTCAATTTCTTAGAATAATTGCATTGAAATCATGTCTTAGATTAGTCTTGCATCTTTCAATTTCTAGAATAATCTTGCATTTGTATTGCATTCATGGAGAAAAATCCTTCATTCTTAGATCGGTCTATGGTTGTGAGACTCGTTCTGAGAGCTATTCGAAACCCCATCTAGATAGAAGGCAACAGGTCAAATCATACAGGCATGCAGGATGAATAACTCATATTCACTTCTATATGTGGCTGATGAACAAGGACTATGTTGAAGTGTATGGTTGAATAACAAGGCCAATTTTATCACATACATTTATGACGCCCACCGTGGGGCTGGAAAATCATATTTTGGCCTCATTTTATTACACTTATTTCAATTTTGTGCTCCGTCCATATGTCTCTAACATGAAATTTTGTGTGACATTTCTCGTATAGCCATGCGAAGTTTTGCAAGTCCATGCATTTCTTCGCGTGCGACTGTGTGTTTCTTCGCACGAACCGTAATAATTATTCATGCAAAATTTAACTCTAGTGACATTTAAATTGCAATTTCTGATCTTTGTTTCTGCTATTTTTTTACATCTAATGTTTGTTGTTTGCTGTTGACTATGTTTTTCTGGTCTCTATCTTTAAAACAACTTAACGGGGGTTTACAGGACGCTAAGATGAAGAAAGGAATTACAAACTACTAACGTATTTACTACAGGACACTTGTCGAAGACATACGTGTTTTCACAAAACTCTCATGTCTATTTTTAAGTAGTTAGAACACACTTCAGTTGGTGCTTAAAAGGAATCATTGTCTTACATGATTGAAGTGTTTTCTAGATTGTAATTCCAAGAAATATATGAACGTATCCTCTCCCCTCACCTTTATGGATCTTGAGTGTAAGAGAAATTCATATGACTCTTCTAGTGTGGCTACCTCCCAAGAGCTTTAGCAGAGCCAGTGACAGTGGATGCCCAATCGGTAATAGGCTAAACCCAAGCCCTTCCAAACTGGTATATAAAAAATTCCATTATGATTAATCTCATAATGGACAGGTGTGAATTCATTGTGGCAACCAAAATCTCCTCTAGTACCCTAGTGGTGCGTTAAAGTCCCTACATTGTTAAGGTGAAAGCCTTGCTTTGAAAGGATTGGGAGAGCCCCCTTAATTGGGAAAATGACTTCATCACAACCACATGAACGGATGTCCTTACTACAAATTGTTATTCTAGTTTCCAAAAACCCTCTATCTATTGGTGCAGAAGGTCAAAGACCGACTAAGATGCCCCACTTTTATGGATCTTAGTAGAGACAACAACCCTTTGGGAAGCAATTTCTTTGGGGTTTGAAGCTTGGTGTGCCTGAGAAGTGAGTGCACATGTAAGGAGGAGCCTGTGCCTCCAAGCTTCTAAGTTGTCTGCTAAGAATAGGTGTAGCTAAACTTTAGTTCAAGTGGGGATTCAACAGATACTGCCCTGGCTATCCTAGGATTGTGATGTATCTTTTTTGGTACTACAAACATTCTTCTTAATGTGTTTTGCGTGGGTGTATTGTAAGGAAACTCAGGTGCGGAAACAGCTTCCTACACTAACCTCTACAGGAAAGTATTGTGCAAATTCTTTTAAATCCTTACAATTTCATATTCATTAACTACTTTAACAATGATATTGCAGCTACATACCATGCATACAGAAAATAGAGAATGACACAATGATTTACCCTGGGGAAAACCTTTCGGTAAAAAACCCCAGTACTCCAAAACCTGCCCAATGTATTATCTTCAACACAACGGTTACAACACACTTGCAATGAAAGTTCTTTCAGGAGACAATCAAAACTCTAAGACAAATCTAGTAGCACCAGATAATACCAACAATACACTCTTTTTGTATCCTCTCTTGTAACCCTAAAAAATGTTTATATCATTGCGCTTTCCTTTTTAGGGCAACTCCCAAGGATAGCCGTATTAGGGTTTTACCATTCTCTAAGAAAATGGGATCAAGGATTAGAAGAGTGTACAATACTCAAATTTATCAATTGCCACATGTCATTGCATGTCTTCACCTATCATTGAAATCTCCTAGAAATAGCTCTTATGTGTCATAGGAATCCGTCATAACCGTTTCAGCCATGATCTCCTTACACACAATTCAAGATGCTGACACATCAACATGCCAACTAAACATGTACACTCACACTTAATTACATTATTTGCAAGAAATACATTGTACAAAAAAAATAATAAGAATAGGAATTATCCAAGGTTGAGACACCTTATTCCTAACATGTATCACTTAAACAATCGAAACAAGCGTCAAATCACACAAACTGTCAAACTTGAACATGTCCAAAACAATCTGCAATCTGAATTATCTGTCAGAAAACATCATGGTTTTATCTCAAAAAACACAATCTGGTCTTAACTATCTGGTCCTGTAGAATTTCGTTCTTTCACTGCAAAAGTTCGCGCGACATTCTACCATCTTCGCGTCACTCTATGCGAATCTGCGCACGGTTATCTGAACATCTTCATGTGATATTGTCCAAATCTACTATCATTTATTCACCAGTCTTTTGTCATTTTCTACTATTTTTCATGTGGGACTGCATAGTTTCACGCACACCTATACTAATCTTCACGCATGAAAGCATTTCTTCGTGTGAGTCTGATACAATTTGTCAAAAGAGTGAGAAATTTCCCATCTGTTAGGTGTACCTCTGTTAAATCTGGTCTCTATTCTGGGTCTATTTATCCACCTTCTATCTTCACACAGTCAAAAACTTGGTTTCTTGTGTTGAGGATTACGCGATTCTTTCTTAAACTGGTCTCATCTCATATCTTTTGGTCTATTTCTACTGTATCATCAATGTCTTGTGTCACAATAGTCATCTCTTGGCTATTCTAGCCTCATCCCCGATGATTTTCACCAAGGATACTTCACCTTTTGGCACTTTCTATGCATTTACTTTGAGCTAGTTTCAAGTTTGATCCTAGTTCACATCCCTTGTACAATATTTGTCTATGACTATTATAACTCATAGTGGAGAAACATTCCTTTCAATCAATCAAGATGAATGTATTCTTTCCACACCATTTCTGACCACATCTAGTGAGGAATCATCTTGATCTCCCTCTCCGGTACTTCGACCTTACATCAAACGGTCATTTCCAGTGGATTTTAGTCAGGTTCAAAATCCTTTGTTCCAAGAGGAACCAAATTCTAAACACACTCAACTTTCTCATACTCAATCTTTACACTTTGAACACTTGCATTCTAGGAAGATGGAAAATCATGACCAATAAGGTGAACATAGCAGAGGTGATCTCTCTAAAACTAGGGGTAAATACACTTTTCAAGACCCTCCCCCTGATGAAGAGAAAGAAATAACCCAAGGGGATATCTTAGATGCTTGCAATAATAAAAACTTCATGAGAATGATGGAAGTCATAATGAAAGAAGAGAATGAGAAATACCTTCTCAAATTAGCCATCCAAGGTGCCAAACTTCCCTCTGATTACAAGGTAGAGACGCTTGTTGAGAAAGAGGAAGAAACTAAAAAATCTTGCTTGCAAAAACAAATGCAAGGCATGCAAGATAAAATCCTTCAACTCATGAAGGAAAAAGACAAACCTACCACTCAATTCACACTAGAAAGCATTTTTCCATTCCCATTTGATAAGAGTCTATGCATGCCTCCTTTTCCCAAAGGAGTTGAACTTCCCAAATACGATAAATACTTGGGTACCTCTGATCCCCAAGATCATTTGAGAGATTTTTGTGCCCTCTCTATGGAGTTTATACATGATACTACCTACCTCATGTGCCTCTTCCCATGTAGTTTGGGAGGGTCAGCTATGGAATGGTTCTCTAGATTACCAACTGGCATCAAAACTTTTGACGAAATTGCCAATTTGTTTCTACAACACTATTCTCACAACATCTATCATCTGATTCACATCCAAGATCTTTGCAACTTGAAACAAAATCATGGGGAATCCTTCTTGACATTTATCCAAAGATGGAGACAAATTTATACATTATATTCTCACAAAATACCCGAATCTGAAAATTTGGACATCTTTATAGATAATCTTCTTCCCAACTTGGGATATCAAGTACAACTGCAAGGTCCTCTAACCTTCGATGACATGATTAAGCAAGCTGTGAGAATTGAGACATTTATGATCAAGAAAGGAGAATTGACCTTACATAAGGAAAATAAACAAGGGTCTTCCTCCTTAATTAAAGATAAACCCAAATTTCCCAACAAGAACCAGAATGTTGTGAATGATGGAGTTGTAGAATGATGGAGTTGTAGACAATGTGACTCTCAAGCCTCCAAAGGCTTATTTTAATCTCACCACCACAATGCAAGCTACCAAGGGCACTAAACAGGCTACGACAAAATCCAAACCAAGTACTTCACATTTTTCTGGCTGTAAACCTTGGGCTCCTAGACCCAATCGTGAATTCACTCCTTTAGGAGAACCTTTTGATACGGTTTACAAAACTCTCTTGGACAACCATTTACTTACTCCACTGGATGATTCATGACCTTATGATCCACAACCAAGACCCTCTTGGTGCAATGAATCTACTTATTGTGATTTTGACCAAAACAAAGGTCATAAAACAACTACTTGTCTTAAATTATAGCATAAAATCAAGGATCTCATGGATAGTGAGGTTATTGTTGTGGGAGGCCACAACAATAACTCAAACCACCAAGCTTTTAAAGACCCATTTCCTCCTCATGGGAAAGGTGAGTCATCTAAAGGCAAAAATACTGATGCCAAGGTCAACTATACATACACCAATAATGACAATGTCATTAATATGGTTGAACCTGTTGATATTGAATACTATAACATTGTAATTCTCAAGGGAAAGGAAGATCTTTCCGAGCCCAAAAATCCTTTCATCTTGTGAGGGTCTGCACCTCAGTCCTCTGAGGTTAGTTTGAATGTTGTTTATCAATCTCATGCTAAGATCATTCTTAAAGGCCCTAAGCCTTCTATGTCTATACCAACACCACCTGTAGACAAAACTACTATTGGCTCTGCCAATAAGAATCTGAAATTGGGTTCCTCATCTAATGTTTCCAATTACAACATACTAGTGCTCGGATCACCATCTTCGAGCTACTGAAAATCTCCCCTGCTCATAGGGAGATCCATGACAAAGCCCTCACTGAGGAAAATGTCCGAAAAGATCTTGATCTCAATCGGTTTCAATCCATGGTAGGTCACTTGACCTCCTCCCATTACTTGTCTTTCTTTGAGAAAGAAAACCATTCTTTGAGTTACCCACATAATAACCCCTTGCACATTGAAGTCATGATTGGTCCAAAGTGCATTTTTCGTGTTCTCATAGACAATGGCGCTGGCCTCAATATCTTCTCTGCTAGCTTCCTTACTGAGTTAGGCTATGGTGAAGACTGCATAGATGCTCGAAAAAAGATTACTATTAAAGCATATGATGAAGAAGAATGGAAATCTAAGGGGCTAGTTGTGTTTCCAATCAGAGTTGGTCCGATTGAAAGAGATTTTATCTGTCAAGTGCTTGACATTCCTTTAGTGTACAATATTCTGCTGAGAAGGACATGGATCTATGAAATGCAAGCTGTCCCTTCAACATACCATTAGTGCATTAAATTCCCATTCCAAGGGTCTGAAGTGACTATACCTGCTAATACATGCTATGATTGCAACACACTCACAAAATCTACTGACATCTTTGTGCCCACCAACAAAGAGTCCATTGAGCTCTTTGAGACTAAACCAAAAGAAATGGAAAAGGGCCTGACACTTAAGGAAACTGACATGGGAGGATATCAGATTGAACCATTTTTATCTGTTACATCTCTGCCTTTGTCTCCACATTCTTTCGGGAGATGTTCTGAAAGAGATAAACCTTCTACAGTTCCTCCAACAAAATATGGTGGTACCTTTGTACAAGCCATAGTACCATTAGAAGAAGAAGCTGAAAATAGGGCTATCAAAGCCTGGATCTATAAAGGAGAAGAAACTTCTGAACAAACCACTCCACCTTATGACATAAAACCTGAATAGTATGACAAAGGTCTAACTATTATGCAACAGTTTGGGTACAAAGGAACTATTCCTATAGGTGCAAACCACAAAGGATTGATTGCACCACTTGAAGCTATTGGTCGCCGAACATGTGACTCTATAGGTATAGGCTTCAAGAAGCTCACATTTCAACTGGGAATAAACCAATTTGTACCTCACATAGATCAACAACCAACACCTAAAGAGACATCTACAACTGAAGAGTCAGAAGATAGCTTGGAGGAAGAATACTTCCCTTGTCCCATTCCTCCAAATTTGGCAGCATTCTTTGCTAAGCCAGATGAATTTATACCACATGTCAGTACAGTCGTGACTGACAATTATTCTAATAAAACCACTCCACTTTCTCCATTAAACTACGAGCGGTGGAAAGAAATGCACACTGTCAAATCAGGTCATTAGGGTGATTTATACATACCAAGACACTTTCAAGAGTAGTTTGAATAGGAATCCCAGCCACTCCTCACTACACAAGAAATAGAGGATGCTGCAAGCATTGATGAAGAACCTATGTCACAAGGTGCTTATCTCACTATAGTAGAAGTTTTAGGCAGAACTCACCCAAACTGGTGACAGAGGGTTGACTTTACTCATGTTCTTGATATGACACCTAATGATGAAATAGACTCTCATGAATATGATTTCAACAACTTTTCATACGCTACCTCTGACAAAGATATAGATACAATCCACACACATGAAAACCTTCTTGATGTAGGTGAAGGGTCTAGTGTTAGGGTAAATGAGTCTGACTCCATAGATGTTAACATATCATCTACTATGGTTGCTAGGAATCAAAGGAATTCAATTACACCTTTGGATGAGATCGCTTTAGGTCTTGACTTGCTCGTCCGTGCTTTCGATGATTATACCGTGAATGCACTTGAACTTGTCACTTCTCTTTCACTCCACCATCCCGAGCTTATAGACTGGAACTCTCCCTCCCCATCTAATGAAGTCCTTACATTCCAGAATGATTATGCTCTTTCCTGTTACCTCCATGCTATCAAACATGTAACGTTCTCCACTAGTGAAGAAAGTGTCAACATGACCGAGGCTGATATCAAGTATCTTAGTCACAAAATCAAAAGAAGAAAAAATAGGTGCTCTGACAGGGAAAACCACATTGTGGCAGTGTCAGAGCCTAAAAATTCAAAATAAAAGACGTATCCAAGGGTGAAAACCTCTCTGAGGCACCTGAGGCAGGGATAACTTTAAGAAACCCCCTCCTAGAAAAAAGTATAAAATCCTAGCGAATTGCACATTAATTTAGGGGAAACTTTTTCTTGATGATGACGATTTTTTTTCCAAATTAGAAAAATAATATAAAGGCGAAGGTGATTTTTTCCCTGCCCAATGAAAATTCCATAAAATCCTAGTGAATAATACATTAATGTGGGGAAAATATATATTGTGTGAGGCAAATTTGTTTCTTTTGAAGTAAATACATTATAATATATGAGGCGAATGATTTTTTGTTGAAGGGTAAAAAAATAATTGTGCTGGTGAATTTTATGTGCCTTTTGAAAAGAATAATATTTTTTTGGCTAATCTATCGTTAAGTATGGGAAAAATAAATATTTGATTGGCGATTTTCAAAAGATGGGACTTGTCAATGCGTTGTTAGAAACACTAAGAGGGGGGGGGGGGGGGGGGGANGGGGTGAATCAGTGTTTGCCTATTTATTAATTTTCAACAACTTAAACATAAATCAAACATACATTCAATGAAGCTTAACATGAGAATTCATAAAACATGATATGATTACGGGGAAACCTTGATCAGAGGAAAACCTCGGTGGGAATTAGTACCCACAAACATTGTACTAGTATAGTGAACCTATTAAAGTTCCTTTTCCCTATTAGAAGTAGTCTTTATAATGAAAGTACAATGACCTAGTTAAAGGTCTGACCCTATTAGGAGTCTTTTACAAAACCCTGTTAAAGGTATATGGCTCACTACCTAGGCTCACTGCCCAATAAGATGAAGGCTACAACCTTCTGATAGTTGATATACACTATATCAAAAGTGAACTGCTATGATGACACTGCTATCTAATCAGTTCTGTGTATGTGCAAATGTTCTTACTCTCTTAAAGAGCTATATCATATACTAACTTCATCATACTATTCTTCTATATCTTTCTCTTACATATTATTCGACACTTGTAACATAACTTTACATTACATACTTATATGTTCATACCAGAATAGGCACGACTTAAAAAAGACTATATTCATCCCTAAAAACATAATACACAATGCTTTTGATTAAGTTAGCTTAAGTGTGTTTACAACATTACTAATTACATCATTAAAAACATATAATCAAAGGCACTTGGCCGTTACATAAAAAAATAATTCATGTTGATCAAAATACTAGTCGGGTTCCATGCTCTGTCTTCTGGACTGCTACTGTACTGATCTATCTGCAAATTCTCCATACTATCATGCCATACCATGCATGTCTAGACTTAGTATTTACACATTTCATTAAACATATATATGAATGCACATACTCTGATTCAATCTCTTGCATGTGTGCTGATGTGTTGATCGATGTATATCTTTGTCTGCCCTTTTTCCATACTTAGTCATTTTATCTTCTAAGTTATCTTTGATAGAAACTTAGTATGACTTTGTTTCCATGATGAAAACAAAAAATAAGTCATGCATCCTCTAGGAAGTCAACTTACCAACAATCTCCCCCTTTTTCATTTATGGCAACAAAGGAATGTGGCCAAGTTTCTCAAAATGACTTAACACAAAAATTACTATATATCATTGTTGGTTAACAGTTTGTCCTCTCTTAAGATTTTCAATCTTTGACTCTTTATACCCCAAGGTGAGAGAACAAAAGGATGTCCACCAACAAATGGGTCAGTGTATGTCTTCTATCATTGCCCTCTGAATTGACAGGTACAGCTCCCTGATTGTGTATGATATTCAATGAATTTGTTTTTATGCTGATCACTAGGTTTATTCCTTGTGAGTTTTAACCAAATTTATTGCAGACACAAAAAATTCAGGCGAAGATAAGAAGAAGATAATCTACAACCCTCAGTAGAATGTTGATCATAGATCATCACCTGATTTTAACATCTAGACTAATTCTACCCTACTCTTTTATGAAATGCAGGTTCTACTTGGTGAATAGAAGCAAACCTATATAATGACAGGCAAGTGGAATCACCGTTACTACAATCGCTTATCAAGAAATAGAATTCAGGAAGAAATCACAGTCTCAGAACATAGATGTACTTTCCATTCAAAAATGCAACTAAAGTAAAGAGTGAATAGAGGAAGAATTACAAATGAAAGACCAACTGGAATTGATCACACCACAATTTCTGATATGAAATGGCATTCATTAAGAAAAAGCAGTTTCACTTATAACTGTTCTTTTTATTCACCATGCAAATAGACTATGAAAATGGAACAAAAAATAGGAATACAGCTTTGTAAATAGAATCACCCTGCTTCATTAACAAGTTTGCTGACCCTGTATACTGAATTCTTTATAGAATTTATAGACTTTACAATACACCAGGCTTCCAAGAGCCAATGACCTTTCCTCTTCTTCAAATACGAAGAGACAAAATGCAAAGAAAAAGACTTTTCAAATTTGAGAACTCGAACGGTCACTATAGAATCTGAAACTCTTCATCTCCAACCAGCATTATCGAGCTGAATCCATTGGGCCACGGAGTTGAAACATCACTTTTCTGAACTTGAATTTGAAATTGAACATAAGGAAAAAGATGCTGATTCCAGATTTCTCGCTTCGACCATCTTCGAGAACTATTGTGGAAAATGGGACAAGAGCTTCTCCTCGTGGAAAATGAGAAAAGAGCTTCTCCTCATAGAAAATGAGAAAAGTACTTCTCCTCGATGGAAAATTGGAAAATTGCTTCTCCTCGCGGAAAATTGGAAAAGTGCTTCTCCTCGCGGAAAATGAGAAAAGTGCTTCTCCTCGCGAAAAATGAGAAAAGTGCTTCTCCTTAAAGCACATGCTTTATTTGATCTTTGAAAACAATGACATGATATTCCTTTTTAATAAATTAGGCCCACCTTGTTATAACCAAGCTTGCAGAAAATCACTTGAGAGGTGCGAAACCCACCGAGCTCAAAGTTCTTCTTTGCGAAAAATCGCCCGAGAGGTGCAAAACCTGCCGAGCTCAAAGTTCTTCTTTGTGGAAAATCGCCCGAGAGGTGCGAAACCCACCGAGCTCAAAGTTCTTCTTTTCTACCTTTGCAGAACATTACCTTCTTAATGAGAATTCCGCCATGGAGAAGATGATTTCTGAAATCTCGCCGAGCTCGTTCTCGCTCATTTCTTAACCAAATTGCTCACCGTTTGTTGCATTAGGATCATTAAGACCTGTAGAATCGATCTATACTAATCTTCGATCTCTTCCTGAGAAAGAACATCAGTCAGAGCACAAATCTTTTCTGGGTTAGGATCTACAACTTACCCAAATATGAAAAGGCCTCAGAACAACCCGCCCGGCTAAGAGAAGGAAAGGTAATGACAGGGAAACTCGACAAAGATAGCCTACCTAAGAAAGACTTAGACATAGACTCAGACTGAACAGACTGACTTGACATGACCAGATGACTCCAAGAATGCCAAAAAAAGGGGTGACTAAAAGTCAGACAACAGCTGGCTCTGACTGGGGGATCATGTACTGCAAAGTGCATGAAGAATTCAGCTTCTCTGGTTTCGCAGGTGCCTTATCCATTGGGCTGTGGAGTCTAGACCAAAAAGAACAAAGAGAAAATGCATACAGGGAGAGTGGAGGAAAGCAGGGCAACTTGAAACAAAGAAGGAGAAAATAGCTACCAACTACGACATAAAGGAACACCTACCTAACTAAATACTATGCAGGGGTTACCTGCTCTTCAATTATGCATCTGGTATAACTTCAAATCCTGCCCATTATAGGAATATGGTAGGGACTCTCCGGAAGGATATGCCAGTCTAAAAGAATTATTCTAATTCACCTGCATAATCTGGAATGGACCTTTCCACAAGGATTGAAACTTAGAATGCATTCCTTTAGGTTCATGTCTCTTATCCCACAGCAGCACCATATCACCTTCCATGAATTTTCTTGGCCTTGCTTTCTTATCAAACAGCCTCTTGACTTGGTTCTAATGTTTAGTAATCCTGTCAACCATATCTTTCCTTTCTTCTTGAAACTTTGTCAAATACAGAATTCTCTTCTCTAAACCATCTTTAAAAACATCATTCTCAATGGCAGTTTTCAACTTACACGTAGCAAGTTCCAAAGGTAATGGCAAGTTGGCTTCAACTCCATATACCAACTCAAAAGGTGAGATGCCAATAGCCCTCTTTGGAGTAGTTCTATCTACCCATAGAGCATCATGTATTTTCTTATGCCAGTTCTTCTGATTATCAGTCACCAATTTCTTCAAAATATTAATCAAGTTTTTATTACTTGACTTAGCCTGTCCGTTACCTTGAGGAAAATAATCAGAAGAGTGTCCTATCTGAATCCCATAATCATAACAAAAGGCAATGATTTCTGAGGATGAGAAATATGAGGCATTATCCATGATCAATTTTTTGGAACCCCAAATCTGACCAAAATTTGTTCTTTGATGAATTCACACACTGCTTCAGATGTAGTCCTTTTCATAGGTTTAGCTTCAACCCATTTTCTGAAGTAATCAGTGGCAGTCAAGATGTATGAATTCCCTTGACTTGAAGGAGGATTGATTGGTCCTACAAAGTCCAAACCCCACTGTTGAAAAGGAGCATCTATCACCACTAGTCTCAAAGGTAATGCAACCAACTGAGGTTTTCCTATAAACAACTTGCACTTTTCACAATTAGCCAGCCACTTGTATGCATCTTTGAACATTCCAGGCCAATAATAGCACTACCTTAGAATCTTGAAAGCTGTCATGGTAGATGAGAAGTGACCTCCACATGCTTCATCATGAAAATATTTCAACAGCTTTTCCTGCTGTTCCTTCTCAACACATCTCAGAAAAGTGCCATTAATTGCTTTCTTATAAAGAACATCATCATGGATGACATACTTCAAGGCTTTATTTCTTAAATTCCTCTTTTTTTTAGCAGTTAATCCATTCAGGAATTCACCATAAGTCAGAAAATATGCTATACTTGAAAACCAGGGATCTTGTAGACTTACCATCAGTACTTTGTGATCATCTTCTTCAACTTGCTGATTCTCTGCTATGGCTCTGCAAAGAGAATTTCTTCGTATGAGTTTTTTTGGCCTGACATCTATGTCATACTCCTGGACCTTTGCAATCCAAGCTCCTCTATGGTTACAACCAACATCTTGCTGTGTTAATACGCTCTTCACAGTGGCATCAGGCACATAGATGACTGAATGTGAATGCAAGATATAAAATCTAAAATTCTTCAATGCCCTCACCACTGCATAAGCATGTTTTTCAACTTGAGAATACTTCAGCTCATGATTTTTCAGAGGTATACTCATGAAAGCAATGGGAGCTTGTATTCCTTCTTCATTTTCTTGCATCAATATTGCTGACATGGTGTGTTCAGATGCATAGCAGTATATAATGAATTATTTAGTATAATCAGGATGAACCAAGACAGGAGCATTTGCAATAGCATTCTTTATATCCTTGAAAGTTGTTTTACCATCATCAGTCCACTTAAATGTTTGATTTCCTTTCATCATGTCAACTATTCTTTGCACAATCTCAGAAAAATCAGGTACAAATCTTCTCAGAAAATTCACTTGACCAAAGAAAGTTTTAACACCAGTCTTACTCAAAGGTAAACTTAATTGCTGGATAGCTTTAACTCTGTCAGGATCAATTTTAACTCCCTCTTGAGAAACAATGTGACTAAGAAGCTTACCTTCAGTGACACAAAACGTTGATTTCTTTGGGTTCAAAGATATGCCTCGATCTCTACATCTCTGCAGAACCTTGGTTAGATCTCCTAGGTGATCTTTCCTCTTCTTAGAGAAAGCAGTCAAGTGATCAAGATACATCACAATAATTTTATTTTTGAGATCACCAAAAGATAGATCCATAGCCCTTTGAAAGGTTGCACCTACATGAATTAACCCAAACGACATTCTATTATAAGCAATTGTGCCCCAAGGTGTTGTGAAAGATGTTTTATACTTATCTGCTTCATCTACTTGTATCTAATTATAACCTGAAAAACTGTCTAACATGGACATCATCTCTAACCCCGCAACAATTTGCAACAAATGATCCATGTTTGGTAGAGCATAGTTATCCTTGAGGGAAGCTTGGTTCATATTTATGAAATCGACACAAATCCTTATTTCTCCACTCTTTTTCCGCACAGGAACAATGTTTTCTACCCAAGTAGAATGATGGATAGGATAGATGATCTTAGCTTTCAGCATTTTATCTATTTCTTTGAAAATTGCTCCTTCAACCAAAGGATTATAATTTCTCTATTTTTGTCTGACAGGTGCTGCTCCAGATTTGAGAGGAATGGTATGCCTGAATTTCCCATTCATAAAATTCTTTAAATCCTCATAGCTCCAAGCAAAAACATCTTGGAACTCAATCAATAACTCTCTAACTTTTATTCTTTCCTCTGGAGTGCAGCATTTTCTGACGTTGATCATCATAGGACTGTCTTCTGTCCCTATGTTAATTCTATCGAATTCTCCACTTGTTTTTCCCTTCTTATTTCTCTCCCTTTTAACGTAAGCATCATCTCTATAAAATTTTTTTTCTAAAGAAACGACATGAGGAGGAATTCTATTTTCTTTCAATTGAATGATACCTGATTTTAATTCTTCTTCATCAATCAATGACTGTTCTTCTTTGTTACTTTCAAAGCAC
>MU225383.1:1548145-1579214 GCA_018584345.1 Thuja plicata
ATTCTAGAAATTGAAGCTATTCTATTTCAAAATGATCTTATTCTATATGAGACATGATAATAATTCACTATTCTAACAATGCATATTTTCTCCAGGGATTCAGGAAGTAATGGGGGGGGGGGAGTTTGAATGAAGAATGAGAGTTCTTTTATAGACTCAAAGATGATCAGAATAGAAACTTTCCTCTTTGAAATAAAACAGATAGAAAAGCCAGTTCAGAATAGAAAGCTTTATTCAAAAGAATACAATAAATTTTTTTCTCTCTGCTTTAACTATTTTTTTTTCTTTGATTTAATTCTTTTCTCTTTTGATTTAACTATTTTATTTATGATTTTAATTGTTTTCTTTCTCTTTAAAGCACAATTAATTCAAATATTCTATTTCTGAATAGAGATAAGATTTTTGAGAGAATATTCAATTAATTAAATAAATATGACCTCATAATTGCTTTTTCTCAATTATCTGAATAATTAAATTCAATTATTGAAATGATGATATTTATTTAATAATTAAATATTATTTAATCCCTTTTTATGAGTCTTAGCTAAAGAGGGTGAATTTAATTTAATTAAAGTGCTAGGACTTTATAATTAAATTCATTCAATCATAAAGTTTGTTTAGCCAATTGGTATTTAGGAATTAAATATAATGTATGATTAATGCAGATTTAAGATTTTCTACATTTGACACTCAGGTCGAGTAGAGTCAGTTAAAATTTAGAATTTCCTAGTACAATAGGACTTTGATGATCTAGAAGAATGATAAATGCAACAAAATTGGTTAGGGTTGCAAGAAGCCAATTTTGGGGTGTTACACATACCCGAATAGGCACGACTCAAAACAAGACTATAGTCGGCCCTAAAAAAATAATACACATCACTTTTGAGTAAGTCGGCTTAAGCGTGTTTACAACATTACTAATTACATAATTACAAACATATAATCAAAGGTGCTTGGCTGTTACATGACAAAATAATTCACGCTGATCAAAACACTAGTCAGCTTCCATGCTCTATCTTCTGGACTTGTGGTGTACTGATCTATCTGTAACTTCTCCGTACTATCATGCCATACCATGTGTGTCTGGACTTAGTATTTACACATGTCATTGAACACATATCTGAACGCGCATACTCTGATTTGATCTCTTACACGTGCGCTGATGTGCTGATCAATGTATATATTTGTCTGCCCTATTTCCATACTTAGTCATTTTATCTTCTAAGTTATCTTTGACAGAAACTTAGTATGATATTGTTTCCATGATGAAAACACAAAATAAGTCATGCATCCTCTAGGAAGTCAACTTGCCAACATGCGTCATGTGGGCCAACGCCAACTAATAAATTGTTTGCAGATTAAACACATGTAGGTATCCATAGAAACAAAAATTTACATCGACACACAACCTAACAGTAACATACATCATTTTATAATGTTAAATATCTTATTTGAGTACCGTTTGATGATCCTAGATGAATGGTTGAAGTTTAATTAATCTGCACCATAACTATTATCTAATTAGTGCAACATCACGTAATGACATCATTATTTACATGTATCAAGTCTTACATCTGTTTAGGTGGACGGTTGATAATGTATCACAATTGTCGTTAATAAAAGAAATATTTTATCACTAACACTAAATCTGGCTATTTCTAATTTCACACACTTGTGCTTTTAATATGAAAGATTTATAGAATTTTGAAGGACAAATGAATTAATTAGGTTAGAGAAAGAATTAAGGGCTATTTATAGATGATCTACACTTCCTTCTTCTTCAATTCTCCTTTGGTTTGGGTCTTTCTTTGCTAGTGCTTGAAAGATTGCCTCTGGTTTTGGTTTTTAGGTTGTATTAGTATAATTTCAGATATTGTGGTAGTTGCTTTTTGAATATGGGCACTCCTATCCATTTGATAATCACATCTATAAAGGAACAAAAGGCCTTTTTGGGCCCGGTATCAAACCAAACCTTTGAATCAGTTTGCAAGGAGTTTGGAGCCTTCAAAAATGAGGTTGTGAAGATGGTGCTAGGCCGTCAATGTTTGGAAAATTTCGATAGGTACCGAGTTAAAACAGACATTACGTCCCATTTTTTGTCATCTCTTGTAGACCTCAGGGGAGAGAAGGTGGATATGCTCCTTCTGTTAAGGAAGCTATTCAAACATGAATTCTTGGGTGACATCGTTGAGGTTGCTATTTATGAAAAATTAGGGGTGGGGATCCCTTGGGCAAGTGATATACACAAGCTTTTCGAGTCAGACGTAGATGTGGCCGTTCAACCTTTTCTTTTGAACCTAGATGCTTAGCAATTGATGCACCATAGGAAATGGGCGTAGATTGGTAGGGATTTTCTTCACAAATGGTTTATGTTGGATGACTTGGTGGACTCTGGATGGTTGTATGAATTCATAGAGCTTTTCGTCTCTAGAATGTTCTACTTAGATGGAGGAGAAAATCCTTAGTGTTGTGTCCCTATTGCCTCCACCTAAAAATTTTGAAATTTTCACTGTAGTAGGTTGTAGGTTTTGTCTTTAAAGTTTTGTAAGGACTTCAAGTGAAACTGTGAAAGTCTCCAAGTTCAAAATTCTGAATATTGTAAATTTAAAGAAAATATTAATGAATACTTTGCAACTTCATTTTGGTTTGTTTTTATGGATTTAATTATAAAATATGTATGTGTGAGTCGTGACATATGTAATTTTATAATTTTTGAAATTGAAAATGAACCTAACAAATGTTAAATTGTTAATGTATGACAGCATGTTATTTATTTAACATTATTTATTTGACAATAATATAACTTAACTTTTGCATGTATCATGTCACATGTGTGACTATGTGACTGCCAAATTGAGAAATTTTGAAGTAGTTATTCTTTAAAATTTAAAGTAAAACTAAAATCTAAAATTAGCAAATGCCAAATGGCAATACATATAATAATGACAATTTATGGACTACCAGTCACATTGAGTTAATATCACCTCTTTGGTAGAGGTGTTGTCCACCGTCACTGGCAACTACAAGTAGTATGTACATTTGGCAATTGCACGTGGTATGTACATTGTACTATCAACTATGAGCATTGATACAGTTAGCACGTACCTTAAACCTATTTATTTAGAACCCTAATTTGTAACGTATTATTCAAGACCATTGATTGATGTAGATCAATGGCTAGAGTTTTATCTCAGGCACAATTTATCGAAATGAATGTCTTATCAGAGTGGAAGTGACATTCTTTACCCATTAGGTAATTCACATGGTTTCCCAAATTGTACTAGTACAAACTATAGTTATTAGTATAGTGACCACTGGCTATATTAGTAATTTCCCACACTCTTGGATTAATGCATTAATGGGAATGATTTACCTAATGATATGGAAGATATGGATTCACAGGGCTATTAATAGACATTCTTTCTTGCTTCTTCATCAATTTCAATTTTCTTTTTCCTTTCAACCTCGGCCCTTGAATTTCAATTTTCTGTGTAGTTTGAAGATTTAGGTTTTAAGTTTAGGCAGAGATGGACAAACTAATTAGGTTGAGAAAAACATCTACTGATGAGAAAAATCCCTTTTTGGGTAGGATACCAGACAAAGTACTCACTTTCATTTGCAAGGAAGTGGGATCTTTCATTAACAATGTTGTGTTGATGGTTCTCAACCATGAGTTCATTCGCAATGTGAAGAGATACCGCGTCAGCACAGACATTATGACCTGCTTCCTAGCATCTCTTATCGACCTAGGAGGAGAGAAAGTAGAAATGCTTATGCTATTGCAGAATGTTTTCAAGGATAAATTTCTAGTGGATGATGTCCTAGTCATTGTCTTTGTAGAACTGGGGTTAGGTATCCCTTGGGCTGATGAAATTAAAAATCTTATCTAGTGAGGTAGCAATGTGGAAAGGAAACCCATCCTACTAAACCTTAATGAAAGGTAGCTGACGTGGCATCGGAAGTGGGCATGGATGGGGAGGGACTTCCTACGAAAGTGGTTTCACCTCGATGACTTTGAGGAGACAGACTACAACTGGCTCGATGAATTCGGGGAGATTATCCTCAACAGACAATTCTTTTCAAACAGGGATGGAGATGAAGACCCTTAGTGTTTATGTTCTTGAAATGTTTTTCCACAAATTTTTTTTTTTTTTTTTCTCTTATATGATCAACCAGTGCCCTTATGGCAACAAATTTTGTAACTGTTTGGAATCTGGATACTACCCATTTTGTGGGTAAACATACTTCCCATTTTGTAGGTGTTTACAGTGCGACTATAGTCTAAAGTTAACTGTTAAACTCTATAATTATAAAGTATATTATAATATTAGTGATGTAAATTTTTGAAAATTTTGTTGTTTGACTCTTAATAATTATTGTAATTTTTCTATCTTCCTCGGGAAACAAGACTCGTATAAATATGTGAGATAATAGATTGTCTGCGTAAATATTGTTTAATTGTAATTTTTTAAAGAAATCCATAGACCTTAGACTTTACTTATGATAAATAATAAATAATAAATTATATGACCATTGACATTCCAAATGAATGTGTGAATTTGTGATATCATATAATATGTATTATGAACCAAAAAAATGTAACAATGTTTAATGTATGTGTGTGATTTATTTAAGAGTATTAACTTAATTTTTCCATGTCAATGAAAAATGTAATTATCATTGTGTCATGTGTGCGACTGCGAATGTGGAATTGTAAAAGTTTAAAGCATTTTATAAATTATGGTTAGTAATAAATTAATAAATAATTAGAGTATTAGACAGTTATCTGTGATTGCAATATTTTAAATTTAATTAGTTATTTTTATATTAGACAGTTTCAATATTTAGTCTTATTTAAATTTGATAAATGTTTGGCGTATGGTGTTACGTGTAACTGTATTTCTGGAGACCGTTGGATGAGTAGAGATCAATGATGTATGATGTATTTTGGGCCAAAAGGTAAAATAAATCCCATTTCTGCAATCATATTCTGAAATCATGACACTTGTACACTCATTCAATCGTACGACACGTGGTGACATGACCACTCACACAATTGGTGTCATCCGATAAATATAATTCAAAGTAAATAAATGGGACTTGCCACACATGATAGTGACTGCCAGCGACCGTTGGATGAGAAGAGATCAACGATTATGACGTATGGTGTATTTCGGGCCGAAAAGAAAAATGAATCTCATTTTTGCAATCTGATTCTGAAATCATGACACATGTACACTCATTCAATCGGATGACTCATAACCACTCACACAATTGGTTTCATCCGATAGATATAATTCAAAGTAAATAAATGGGACCCACCACAATTACAAATGATGGTGACTACCACCGACCGTTGGATGGGCAGTGATCAATGATTTACATTGTATTTTAGGCCGAAAGGCAAAAGAAATCCCATTTTTGCAATCCTATTCCAAAATAATGACACATGTACACTCATTCAATCGGTGTCATTCGATGATGAGTGTAAACCTATTCCACAATCATGACAAGTGTACACTAAGCTAAGTTTAATTCAAATCATAATTGGAGTAACTTAACATTTAATTAGTAATAAGGTCAATTTGACCGCAGACCAAACAATTAAGTGAGATGTGTCCTAGTGACCTCAGATATCTGGAGAAGCAATAAAAGTTAACATGAGTGACAGTAAAAGTTAACACGAGTGACGAGTCACGACTGACGATTTAGTACTACCCACTATTGTATAATTTTAACCTAAGTTTTTATATTTTTAGTTCTTACTAGTATTATAGTATACTGTATTGGAGAATCAGATATTCAGAAAGGGGTTATGGGTAACGACTTCTAGGTTGAGGATTGAGGAATGCAACATAGTATCTCATCTCTCTGCCCACTCATAGTCTACACAAATTGAATTTCTTGGTAAAATCTTGAACACCCACGTCCCGCCTTTAAATTTTTCAAATCTAGAGGTTTACTGTTTAGATTGTAGTCATAGAATTAGGGTTGAATTTTCAAACATACCTGTAAATTGTAGCTATCACTAGTATACCATATTCCACAATGGGAAAAACAAATACCAAGAGTACAAGTAAAGGGAAAAGAAAGAAAATAGAGATAATAGACTTCCACAAACTGGTTAAAACACCAGGTTTCACTGATGAATTCCATGATATTTTTGATCCTGTTATCCATGGAAATAAGGGAATCATGGAAATTAGATTTGCACTTGAAAATAAGTGTAAATATCCATTGAAGGTTTCAAAATTTTGTCCATTTAACAACACGTTAAAGGAAAATACAAAAAAAATTTCACCATGGGTTGTTGGGTCAACACACATGGCATTACCTCAAGTATTCCCTTGTCTAGAAATTGTCATGCTCTGCGCCCAAAATTATGATGAAAATAGAAAAGAAATTGTCAATAAAAATACTCAGGAGGAGATTTTGTCGATAACAAAGACTGAATTTTCTAGTCTATTGGACCTAGGGTTTGAAGCACAAAAATCAAATGTGCACATTGACCTAGGAAAGCTAGCAGAGAGTTATGAAAATTTAGATGCAAAAAGGAAAGATTCATATATCAGAGGAATAACAAGCTGTTCTAGTCTGGATCTAGATCATAAGCCTCCTTATGATTATGATATTTTAGTGCAATGGGTTTAGGATAGTATTTCCTTGCTAGCATTTTGTTTGGGATTGGATAGTAACAAAGAAGTGGGTGCCAGCATTCTTCAAATGATTTTTCATATTCATTGTCAAAATGAGCCAGTAAAATATAATTTTATTGAGCACACTATTCATTGCATGCAAGAACAATTGCTAATGATTAAAAGAGGTTCACAGAAGACATTTAGGTTCACAACCTACTTGTGCTATCTTCTTTTAGCAAAGTATCGTGCAATATTTCAGACAAACAAGCTTCAAAGTCAGGTCCAAAATGCACTATATGAATGGACACCTCAGATAAGGATGAGTGATAACATAAGGAACTATAAAAATTTTGTAGACTTCTTTTTGCACCTATGTATCATAAAATTATAGGCACTCCATTGCCTAGATTGTTTGTGTCTTGTAGAGATTGCATTCAACTCAGAAGTCAAATACAATTGGCTGATTGGTGCTTCATGGAAGACTAAACTGTTTTAAGGTTTTACAGTTCAATGGTAAAACCCTAAAAACTTCAAATACATGTTACAGAGAGGGTTTTTGCATTGGAATATGTTTGGCAGATGGAGAGCACAGATGCACTCTTTAATGGTTAGAAAAATAAAATGATATTTCCTTCCTTGCCTTTCTCATTGGGAGGGTTCGCATTTGAGAGAAGAGGATTCAAAGTGGCAGAGGGTTTTTTTTCAATTTTTTGCTTTGCTGTTGATAGTCACTGGTAGTATGATCCACTAAACATAATTGGATCAAAGCTTAGAGTGAATGGGAGCTTTGCAAGCAAATGTCAACATGAAAGTATGTCATTGATAGAAAAATTTAAAAACATGGAGTCCTGGGACTAGGTCAAAAATGAGATGGAGAAATACGCCACTGAAAATAATATTTCAATACAGGAATTGTCATCACAAATTATTGCATTGCAAAAGCATAAAGTAAAAGAGTAGCAAAAGACATCCTACAATTTCTATCAGCAAGTTGCTAAACCATCTACAAAAACTATTTCAAACAAAATAATTCTTCAATGTGAAAATGATAATTGGACTACAACCAAAATTAAAGAATTTTGGGAAATGAGGAAGAATCTCGGTGAGACAAAGACCTCTACAGATCTTTATGATCTGGACGAGGATGAAATATTTAGCAATTTAGGGAATGTGGAGCATCCTATTCAAGAACATCATAGTGATTATAGTGATTATGATGATCAAGATACTAGTTTTGATGGGTGGGATTTTGTGACAATTGCTACTGGAGTCAGTGCGTCCACAAAAGAAAAATATGGCAAAGGGGTAGAGATGGTAGAAAAAATGGGTTTTCTAGGTAGGGGTGGTCTAGGTCCCATAGGAGAAGGGAATTGGTATCCTCTTGCCACACCCAATCCACCAAAACATGGTAGTGGAACAGTAATTAGAAGTTCATCAGAAAAAGGTACTACTCAGTCTCATACCCTTGCACCTTTATTTGTTCTAGCTTCAAATCTAGTTGCACCTTTTCCAAGCACTCAGATTCAATCTGAATCAAGTGCCATTGCCAATGGTGGGGATGGCATTGGTAGTACTAGTGGTCTGAAAAGGACATTACAACTGGACACAAAATCACTGGATCCCAGAAATCAAGGCAGTGTAAAGAAGCAAAAGGTTATGACAATAATGCCAATGGTGTCTGTGACTGTGAGTCCAACAATTGCCACTCCTTTAGGACAAAACCCTTTGAATAGTGAAAATACTCCACTTCTAATGGGTTAGGGTGTTACTTCTACTAATCCTTATTAGAACCACAGGTGGAAGCTCGTACATAGCTACAAGTTCTATTTCACCTTTCAAACATTCAATTGTGTTAGAAAACCCTGATTTTCATTACAATGATTTTGTAACAAAATTTGAACAAACAAAAAATAGGAATATAAAAAATAATAAGACATTGAAGAGGGATGCAGTTGTTTTAGCTCATGATGTAGAACCTACATTGAATAGGTTATTTCCCACATATGACCCAAAGAATGAAATGGAGATCATGGTTGTTATGCCCGCAGCTAGAGATAACAATCCACTAGAGAGTCAAATAGATCCATCTGAATTTCAAGTTAGCACCCTCCAAATGGATTTATCAAAAATTAAAATGTGGACAAGATAAATGTGTCAAAAATGACCAACCAAGTTGTCTACAGTTCAGTGATGAAGTTGGAGAGAGAAAATGGAAAGCTTCAGGGTAGAATAGAAAAGTTACAGGCAGACCTGGCAAATGAAAAGGAAAAGGAGAAAGCAACAGATAACAGGTGCAAAGAATTAGAGAAAAGGATAAAAAATTCATCCTCTAAAGAAGCAATTGTTCAGCAAGAACATATGGAGGCAGAACTAAAATTTGTGAGGGAAAAATTGGAAGAGAGCAATAAAAATCTAGAGGATGAAAAAGACTCTTCAGTAAATTTATACAAAATCTTGGAGAGAGCGGCACAAGTAAACAATAAATTAAACAAAGAATTATAGGATGATAGGGTAAAATAAAAATAGTGGGAAGAGAAAGAAAACTAGTAGGAAGAAGAAGTAGAGAAAATAAAAAAATAGAGTGAACACCAGTTGTCAGAATTGAGAGAAGACCTAAAGAAGGAAAAAAAGACAATGAAAACTTACGAAAACAACTTGAATGACCAAATGAAAAATATAGTCAAGAAAATAAAAAGAGACCTTTGGGGAAAAATAAAGGTGACTAGTGATAGGTTGTGTGATTGGTTTGAATTGAATGAAAGTCTTAGAGATGTTTTTGCAAAGCTCAAAGAGCACATTGACAAAAACAAAAAAATTTGTGAGAGAGAGAAAACTACAAAATAGATTTTGAAAAAATCAACACAACCAGTGAAAGGAATTTGGAAAGAAAGGGAATTAATGAACGTGCTCTTGCATCAATAAAAGAAACCTTTGTCTTACAAAACTGTCAAAAACTAAAGGAAGTAGAGGAAACTCTTGCTTTATTTGAGAAAAAGCTCGCCAAGATGAATCAAACAACAACTGAAATGATAGGTCATGGTTTGCTGAGTCTTGGTCCTAATAACTCATTAATGAATTTTTTTGGAAGAGAAGATTACAAAAAAAGGTTGGAGGAGACAATGAACACTGATTTAGGCAAGCTTCCTCAGGACACAACTGATGAAGGCATTGCAAACTGCATCAAACCATTAACAGATTTGAATGCAGTATTGGAAGGATCATTGCTTTCAAGTCAGTGTAACAAGTATGAATGGCTGATGAGGTTGTAGTTCATCTACTATAAATTGAAAAATATTAACCTTCCAAGTGATGCAGAATGGAGCTTATTAAACAAACTGGCATAATCATCTTGATGTAATAAAAAAATAGAATGTGAAAGTAACAATTTAAAAGTAATAGTAGTTAAAAGTAACAATTTTGAGCTTTGTTTTTTTAACAGGATCAATGTAGCAGAGACTTCACATTAGGAAAATTGATCTGAAGGTATTGCTTCTCCCTTGTTTCTATAAAAGGGAATTCAGGGTCATTTGCTAAGGGTAATGAAATTGAAATTGGGTATTGACTCATGAGTCATAATTCATTGTCAATTCACTTTTGCAAATAGAATCACACAGAGTTGTATTCTACTTCTTACTACTATTAATGAATGAATTGTTACATTGTGTCATATATGTAAATAAATTAATGAGAATCTCTATTTCTAAGAATTGTATCATATGAATTGCTAAGTTTTCAAAAAAACAAAAAAATCTTTAAGAATTATACCAAATGAGCTGAATAATGCAAAAGAAAACCATTATTAATTGTAGAAATCATGAGATTATCAACCACATTCATGTTTTTGAATTTTGACATTAGAATATGATATTATGCATGATTGATGAATGATGATGAGATACAGAAACTAACAGTGTCACATTAGACTACAACAAAAAGTTTAATAAATACCTAGGACCCGCTACTTCTACAAAGGTTCATTTGCCGCATCATCTCATTATCAGGATCTTCAGATTCATCGCTATCAAATTCATAGCCTCCTTGGTTCTTTGATATGTTTTCTGCACTCTACATACCACCGCTTAAATCAAGTTCAATGCTAGCATTACTAGTACCATTACATGAGTCAATGACAGTCACATCATTGTCTCTGGCCCTCCCACTTTGGTTTGAAATGTTGCCCAGCCCTCTTCTTTGACATTTATTCTTCCACATTTTCAGTGCCTTGTCATAAGGAAAAGTATGAACTTCATACCTAGATGTATAGAACCTCAAGCAATTTTCCAAATTCTTGTCTAGTTTGTTTCTTAGATTTGACTTTAGGAACCCCAAAGCACTGAAAACTCTCTCATCCTCCACCGACCCCAATATCATGGTCAGAAATAAATCAGCAAGCTTGAAAATTTTTGATATTGAATCAATCAACATTTCGCTCTCAGCTAGATATTTCCAAAGTCTTGTTGTTGATCCATATTCATGGGGGTTCTCCATAATATTATATTGTTCCCTCATTGTCTGTGAAAAATGGGCTGATTGTTCCCTCAAAGAAGATTCATCTAAAATTCCATTTAGAGTTACTCCTTTTAACTCTATGGTTTTGCAAAAATGATCTATCAAAGTTAGTAGCTTATTTCTATAATCCTTCAAATTGTTCATACTCCAATATCGAGGAAACACAATAGACATGGATTCAATTAGTTTGTCTAGAGGGAATCTTACTCTAATCTCTGAGGAAAGATCATAGGAAATGCGCTTCATAGAAGCAGTTACAGACTCAATGATCTTGGTAAATTCTTCCCTTTTAACACTTGATACTTGCTTCCTATTCTCCCTTCCTTGTTCCTCAAACTCGACCCTGGCATAGTAGTACATTGGTATCTCAACTCCACGTACTTCTACACATAACTCCCCATTTACACTGATAACCTTTGTAGAAGCTCAGGAAATTTGGGTAGCCCTGCTTCTTCATGACTTGAGTTTATTATACCAAGCAATGATTGATATTATGAAAACACTTGATGTGCTGGTCCATCCAAAGAGATCCATCTAGTATCATTATCCTTCAGAATCTTGTTCCCATTGGTTAGTCCTTCAAAAAAGTGTTGAAATTCCCTCAATCATTTTGGACTTCGACAAAAGTATTGGTAGAGATCTTCATTAAAACTTCAATATTTTGTACTTGACCATGCTTGCTAACAACTCCAAAAGCTAGATTCATTCTATGGGCCATGCAATGAATGGGAGTAACGTAGGGTGCACAAGAAGATTGTATCTTTGTGCAAAGACTACCCATGTGGCCTTGCATTACTGAAGCTCCATCCGCTCCAATATACACCAACTTATTGGAAATCATCATATCATTTATACCTTCATATTCAATTAGAGATCTCTTTACTAGTTCAAATAGATTTTTAGCTGTCGCATTATCCTTCATTTTAGAAATAGTTAGTAGATGAGGTTGGCAGACATAATTGTGTACATTATAAACATGCATGCATACCCATGAAGTATTATCTACTATTGTAACCTCATTTAAAGACAATGAAATAAAATTTAACTCTTTAATTTTTGCCTTTAGATCCTCTTTTTCAACATCGGCAAGACAACTTGCCCATTTCCATCCACTATTTACTGACCAATGACTGTTAGGATAGTTAGGAACTTTCAGAAAGTGTAATAAAGCACTCAATGATGGGTAATCTATCATAGGATTCCCTCTGCTCAAAATATTAAAAAAAACACTTAACTGAACAACTTTTCCCATTAGTTCTACTTCCAATACTTTTCCAAAACAAGCTTCAATAGAGCCTTTAACTTGAGAAGGCTTCATCTGTATATTTAGCTGAAATTCATATAATTCTACATTCATAACATGTAGAGATTCATCCTTTGTTTTCCATCTTATCACTAATTTTTCAACTCCGTCTATGGTTTTCTTTTCGTAAACTTTACCCATATGCTTCTCTATGGTGTCTATTTTTAACTGCAACCTCTTTTCCTTCTTATTTATCTTGGTGCAAATATTATATCTACATTCTACCAAAGGCTGACCTTCAATTGGATTGTCCACTGGTTCAATGAATGGATACTTTGACACCCATTCTATTTAAAAACTCATCGACAACTCCCACTTCCAATCATTTTTTGAATTGTTTTTTATTTTCTTTTTCCCTGCACCATCATCATCTCTAACATTCTCAGTCTCATCCAATTCGATTATATCATTATGGCTACTCTGGGTATTTAATTGAAAATCCTCTTCAAGTTCATCATGATCTGAGATATTAGGTTCGCCTATCTCTTCAATATGTTGTGTAGTTTTAGGTTGTGAATCTTCAAAATCTACTTATGATGAAGCAGCTTCCCAATTTTGGACAAAAAGATTTCCAACAACATGACCAAAGTACAATGATAAGGTTCTACATTTTGCTGGCCTATCTTGTCTTTCCCCACTTGTAGGAGCCTTACCCTTATTCTTGTTACCCTTATTTTTGTTCAACATCTCCATTCTCCAACGACTTCCACTACAAAAAAAAAATGTTAAATTGTTGAAGAAGTGACAATAGACTATAATATATATATAAATATGATTATGGATTTATTGGCCCTAAAATCATGTCTAAGGTCTCACTGTCATCAGTGTTCCCTAACTGGTTACTAGTTACCACTAAATAGTAATGAACTCAAAATTACAGTCGCAGAACAAGTATCACTTACCTTTGCCTCAAATTAAATTACAGTCGCTACTCGCCAATATAGTATGCAGTTGCACTCATTAGTCTAAAAATTTACTATCGATCAAATGTTTTTATACTATCCTTATTTGACGAATTCGGTGGGAGGTATTAGGTCAAGGTATACAAATTTGGTGAAGCCCGTGTAATTTTTACATGTCTTGCATTATTTGTGAGGTGATTATGGGTTGTCCAATAAGAAGGAATGATTAATAAAGTTGGCAAATTTGGGTCGGGTTGAGACACGCATCATCAAAATGCCAGGCGAATTTGGGGTAGCCTATAAATATAAATGTATAAAACTATTGGCGAATATAGGCCATCCATTTGGGTTGCGTATAAATTATAGGTGAATTTTCAAAATTTACAGGGACCAAAAATTAGATTCCATTGGCGATGATGTGTAAGAAAAGTAGAAAATTAAATAAAATGATGGGCAATGGGCCCGGGTATTGGTCCCAATGTTAATAATTTTCAGGCGATAGGGTCAACCTAATATATGAAAAAAATTGCCAATTCCTCGCTCGCCGAAATGAGACATTAGCCAATTGGCGAATAATCACCACTAAAGTTTTTGCTGGCCTGAGGATGAGATACTTGATACACTTCCAAGTCATTTCCTGAAATGATACTCTATACTAATTGAGCCCACTCAAACAGTCAACTTGGCAATGGAAGATGAACCTCAGAACATTCATTTGGCACAATCATTATCAGAGATAGAAAGTGAGGAATTTATTACATTCTTCAAGAATAAAAAGATAAACTTTGCATAGAAATATTCAGATATGCTAGGATTAGACCCTAATCTAATCATGCACCACTTGTCCATTGCACCAGGCATCAAGCCTGTCAAACAAAAGCTTCAGAAAATGCATCCACATGTGGCTCTACTTGTCAAGGCTGAATTAGAGAAACTTCTTAAGGCAGTATTAACCAGAGCAATTGACTATGCAGAATGGATCTCTAACATTGTTCTGGTATCAAAATATGATAAATCTATCTGAGTATGCACAGACTTCAGAGATTTGAATAAAGCATGTCCTAAGGATGAATTTCCATTGCCCAATATTGATATGATTTTAGATATAATGGCAGGATATGAAATGTACTCACTAATGGATGGTTTCTCTGGCTACAACCAAGCAAAGATCGCACCAGAGGACCAAGAGAAAACTACTTTCACATGTGCATGGGGAACTTTCTGTCAGAATGTTACGCCCTTTGGGCTAAAAAATGTCGGTGCTACATATCAGAGAGCTTTCACCACCATATTTCATGACATGATGCACTAAACAATGGAGGATTATGTTGATGACACTCTAGCTAAGAGCATGCAACAAGAGAAACATCTTGCGGATCTAGGTCCTATATTAGATCACATGGAACAGTTTAGTCTGAGGTTCAATCCTAAGAAATGAGCATTTGGTGTAACCTCTAGAAAATTTCTTGGTTATATTATCTCTGCAAAAGGCATCAAGGTGGATTTGCAAAAGTTCAAGCTATCATGGAAATTCCCCCACCAAAGAATATCAGAGAAATGAGAGGAATACAAGGCCGACTATAGTCTATTCGGCGCTTTATCTCACAATTGGCAGACAAGTCACAACCATTCGCCAAGACTTTACACAAAGGAGTGACTTACCAAAGGAACAAAGAATGTGATGAAGGGTTCACACAAATCAAACATTATCTTGCAAACCCACCAATCTTGATGCTTCCTATTCATGGGAAGCCTCTTATACTTTATATATCTACTACAGATACATCATTGGGCATCCTATTGGCTCAAGAAGATCAGCACAACAAAGAAGGGCTATCTATTACATTAGAAGAACTCTGGTCTCATATGAAACAAAATATTCTGCTATAGAGAAGGCTTGCCTTGCAGTAGTGTTTGCTTCATAAAAACTGTGACACTACATGCTGGCTCATACTACCTGCCTTATTGCTAAAATTGATCCTCTAAAATATTTTCTCAATAAAGCTACCCTCATAGGTAGATTAGCTAAATGGGTCATGCTTCTCAGTGAATTCAATATTGAATACATAGAGAGAAAATCCATCAAGGGGCAAGTGATTGTAGATCAGTTGGCGGAAGCACCTCTAGTAGATCATCAACCATTGAACATCAAATTTCCAAATGATTCCATATTACTTCTTACACATCGGTCCTGGACTATGTTCTTTGATGGTTCATTTACCCAATAGGGGTCAAGTGTTGGGATACTGTTCATTACACCTCAAAGGTACTCTTTACCAAAAGAATATAAGATGTTGTTTCCTTGTACAAACAACATCACTAAGTATGAAGCCTTAATCAATGGTATGAAGATCGCCCTTGAGTGGTAAGTGGACGAGCTCAATGTCCTTGGAGATTCAAAGTTAGTCATCAATCAAGTAAATGATATCTATCAGACAAAGGATGACAAGCTGGTGCCTTATAAATGGTTGGTTGATGACCTCAAAAAGTATTTTGTTCACATCACATTTCAACAAGTTCCAAGGGACAATAATAAAGCAGCGGATGCCATGGCTACTCTTTCTTCCATGTTACAGATGCCATAAAATGATTTCTGACATGAATCCCTAGTGGAGACGTTACACTACCCAGCCTATGATTCCCCTGATTCCCAAATGATCTATTCTATCATTGGACATGACTCATCTCACTACCATCATATTTACTCCTACCTTCATGACCAGATTGTTTTGGACACTTACACCTTGAATGAGAAAAGTCACTTAATTTGTAGTGCTTCACGGTTTGTCATCATCGCTAATGACTTGTATAGGCACGGTCTAGATGGTATCCTCCTTAGGTGTTTAGAACCTGATGAGTCCAAACGTGCATTAGTAGAGGTGCATGAGGGAATTTGTGGGTCTCACTCTAATGGCCTGACACTAGCCTATAAACTTATTAGATCTGGTTACTATTGGCTAGATATGGAAAAAGAAGCTACACAATTTGCTAGGTCTTGCAAACATTGTCAACTACATGGTAATCTGATTCATGCTCCAACCAAGGAGCTTATTCCCTTCATTAATTTTTGGTCATTTCAACAATGGGCCTTTGACTTGGTGGGTTAGATTTATCCCTCATCCCCAAATGGACATAAGTTCATCATCATAGTTACAGACTATTTTACCAAGTGGGAGAAGGCAGTCCCTCTCACCGTTGCCAATGGAAAATCAGTAGCTATGCTCATTCTCAACTACATCATCTATAGGTATGGTGTACCCTCAGCAATAATCACTGATAATGGGGGGAAATTCAAAAACAAGGATTTGACAGAGCTATGATCTAAATTTAAAATTACTCAGCATTGGTCTTCCATCTATTATCCTCAGGGTAATGGATAGGCAGAAGCATCCAGCAAGACAATCCTTAAAATCGTGCATTGCACAGTGCACAAATTTGGACGCGATTGGAATCTCTAGATCAATCCAGCTCTCTGGGCATATAGGAAAAGCATAATAACACCAACAGGGGCTACGCCCTATGCTTTGGTTTATGGAGCAGATGTTGTGTTACCAATTGAGGTTGAGATTCCTTCTCTATGAGTCTCTTTGAAAGGCCTCATTACTGATGATGATAACAAAATATCTTGGCTACAAGAGCTAGAACTACTTGATGAACATTAGAAAGTGGCATTTGATCACCTTAGAGCATACCAGAAAAGGATGTCCAAGAGCTATAACAAGAAATTTCACCCACAAGAATTCCAAGAAGGTGACCTCGTTCTGAGGGAGAACCCTAAGAATCAACAACATCGGATCCAGAAAGGAAAGTTTGAACCAAATTGGCTTGGTTCGTATGTTGTCACTACCATGTTTGGGTCTGACACTTATCAAATTTCTACTACTGAGGGAGAACAACTCAAAGAGCCCATCAACGCTCTTCACCTGAAACAGTTCTATAGCATCTTTAGTATGCTCATGTATATAGTACAGTCCTGAAAAAAATTCTAAAAATCTGAAAATGTCCTGCAAAAATGATCATCTTAGTGAAAACCTAGCGATAGGAGCTTTGATGTATCTCCAAAAAATCATATATTCCAAAAATACAAAAAAATTAAAAACTTGAAAAATACAAAAAAAAAGAGAAAAAAGAGAAAAGGTGCCATTGATGAAAACCTGGCAAACAGGCATCATGGTAGCAAAAAAATAAAATTTCTGCCAAGAAGGTGAAAACCTGGTAAACAGGCACCTCTTGTTCCACATTGCTATATCTATCGCAACACCACTTGGCTTTATGCAGTTGCTTTGCTGCTTTCCTACTTTCATTTACTTTTCTGCACATTTTCAGTTACCCGTCAAGACACCAACTTACATGGATTGAAACTGATCATACTCTCAGGACAACCCTCCTGCTCTAGGGGGCACTGTCCTATTACCTTTTGAAGATCTACTTTGCAAAATTCACCAATGGTTCTCACTGTGTCTACCTACTGTCACTTAGCTTATACTGAGTTCTCTTTCCTTGAGAATCTCCCTAATATTAGTCACTAGTGGTTCTCACTTCATCTGCCTACTGATGTCTAGCTAATCGCTACGATCTTTTCACTTGAGAATCTCTCTTGTGTTAGTCCCTAGTGGTTCTACTATCACCATAATTTTTAGATTGATTGCATCTGTTACAGTTGGAGTTATACTCAAACGCTCTATCTATCGATACTTAGTCTTGATGATTCTTTGCTTTACTTTGTACATAGCTTTTGATAAATTTTATGACACTCTGGTTCCTTTGCAAACCCTACTGACTTAAATTTGATTCAACGCCATATGCCTGGGGTTAACCATATCTAGTTTTCCCTCACAACATACATCAAGTCAGTCATCGTTACTTGGGGGCATGAGTCCCCAATCTGATTGTATCTTTGGTTTTCACCCGAGTCAGTAATCTTGTCATTTCTGAAGGACAACTTGCTACTAACACAAACTGGTGTTTTTCAACATGACCATAAACCATGTTTCTCAACACTATCTTTGGACACATCTGTGTTTTTCAACACACATTGGATATCTCACATGTAAACATCTATCGATAACAATCAAACATAATGCACTCACAAGCACAACAGTGTTTTTCAACACCCCTATACACATACATATTCGAAAACTTTGAAACTAGCTAAGCTATAATTGAACCTTTCTTTGTATGTTGTCTATTCTCATGGTTTTCATTGATATTTTATTTGTCTACTACTTGTTGGTGTAGTCTCGATGATCTAACAACATTAAATAAATAGGGTGTATGTGATAAGAGCTCCTGCACTAAGGTGGAACAACCTCACATCCCTCGATCTTGTTTATTTGTACGCCATGGTGAGGTTGGTACTATCTCCTTGACTATTATTGCTCTATTTTTTTACACATGATCGCACTCATGGTTATCTTGGATTTGAATGCCTTGATACTGGCATACTCTTACAACATTAATTGGAAACAATGTTCAGGTCATCTTGGCTTTTGTGCCCTGGTGCTTACATTCATTTCCAACATTTTCTCAGATGAAAGTCATAATTATATCCTTATGGTTGCATTATGGTGCCAATAAGGGTTGTATCGAATTTGATGTTCCAAAAAAAAAAAACTCAATGATGATGATTTTACGATGGGTCTCACAACCATGTCCTAGAATTGCACTTTCATTTTTCTTCTAGCATAAGATTGCATTTTCATTCTAGACTTGTATTGTGGCAGAAATTCAATGTTCAGTTCATTGCATACTCCTAGGTTCATACATTGGGGATTTCTTGTTTAGTATCCTAGTTTCATCATGACTGCACAAGTGTCCGATCCTCACTCTCGATTATTCACATGTTCTCTTGGTTAGCATCTGTCACACATCTGTACACCGTTCATGAGATGTTAGTACCATATACATTACATTTGCATTTTCATTTACACATTGCATTTACATAAATCATCTACATACATACATATTTGCATCTACATCAACATGTGCATTACATACACTCATAAACATCACATACATGTGCATTTCATACCTTTACATATATTCAAACCATGTTCATACATTTGCATACATTCTAACTTATCTATAGATCTAAGCATATAGGAAACATCTCATAAACAATAAAGTGTGACATATGTGATGATACCAAAAGATGAGCTCATATATATGTGTGTGTGTGTGTGTGTGCACGTGTCGATACAAATACAAAATGGTGCTACTCAAGCACGGTCCATCTCAAAATAATGATACAATACATGGATACCAACGCATCAGATACATCCTATGATCTCATCTATCAATCTATCAAATCTAACTTTGGCCTTCTCCCTTATCACCTAGAGGAGGTGGAGGTGGAGGCATATCTGGTGGAGGTGGTGCCTGTGCAACCTTTGACCCTCTGGCATATCAAGAAAATCTGGCAACTTGCGATGCCTCATTAGGAACCGCCCCTATATAGGATGCGTAGTAGTAGACTGCTTGGGTGGTCTGATGTTGGGTCTCCTCCTATGTTATCTGCAGATGCCCTCATAGATCCTGCACCTCCTGGTCTCTATCTAAAAACTAAAAATCTCGCACGACTACCTGTACTATCAAGTCTCCAACCTGTCTAGTCAGCTACCGTACCCTCTCTCACTCTCTGCAAGGCCTCCTATACATGTGATGGTGCATCACTGAGAACTACACCCTATTGTGGCTCCTATGCAGGCTGGTTCTCCTGTATCAGGTCCTCCTGTGGGACCTCCTACTGCTTGACCTAATCCTATATGTCTTCCAACTGCGTGGCCATCCTCCTCTTGCTCTATTTCCCGCTACTACTCGCACCAGGATCTATCCTCATCGGGCATGCAGGTATGTCCACCTACATAGTACAGGGTCAGAGACCCTATTATGGTGCCTATTGTGGTGGTGGCCATGGTGCCTGCTATGGTGGATGCATCGACACCTGCTGCTGTAGCACATGGGGGTGTACTACCTGTGCTGGCATGACCATGCCAACTGGGTCTGTGAATCGGGGGAAGGGATGTGTCACAGAGTTATCCCTATATAGTGGTGTCATGCCCTCATCTACTATAGTGCTCAAGTAGTCCCATTAAGTTCATGCTAGGGCTTGTACATCGATCATACATAGACTAGTATCTAAATTGGTCAACCATCCTCTCCTAAGATCATCAGTGAAATGAGCATAAGAACAATACTCCTAGGGGGTATCCTGTGCTTGGCCAAACTGTCGCCAGATACATGTAAGCGAAAATGGCTCAATCACTGATATTGCTCATCCTATGAGAGGCTGAGACATGAGCATATACCCCAGCTGATCGCTAGCATCATCCCAGTCCTCTGTCAGCCACCATATCATTGCAACCAGGTCATCGAGTTGTGCTCGCCACTCCTCTGTCTTACCCAACGCAGGTTGGGTAATCAATCCTTGGTACCTATATATATATAGGGCTCGAATGACTCCCTCAAATCCTCACATATGGGTCAAGTGACCAGCAGGTGCTCCCATGCCCATATCTATAATATGAAGACCCCTCCCACCATGCTCTTTGCCTCTCTATAGGCAATCTCGTGCATCTCATGATACATATGGGCCAGCATGCACTAACCCCACCCATATCTGATCGGCTCCTCCAGCATACACTGCAACATCCGACCCCATCTGCACTCAAAACCATGCTTCTTGTGATCTGGCATCATATAGCAGCCAAGAAATGCTGCCAATACCATGGCCAATCAGTGCTCAGGACCATACTACCTGATCAGCTCCTCCCATGGGATGGCTCTCCCCATGATGAGGTCATCCTATAGTATCTCTCATAGTGCCAATGTCTCAGGCCGTGGCTGTACATCATACTCTACTTGAGGCCCATGGAAAGGTATCATGAGGATCCTGTAAATGTCCTCTGGCATCACTGTCATCTCACCCTACGAAAGATGGAATGTGTTCATTTCTGAATGGAAACGCTCTACCAATGCTCCTAGAAGTCCACGATTAACCCAAATATCGAGTATCTCATAGAGATATGATAGGACCGAGCTATTAATGTGAGCAATCTCTACATCATCTAACTATTGGACCAGTCCACTGATGGCTGGATGGTGTGATCTAAAGGCTATGTTTGGGAACTTGACCTGCAAGACATTCAAACAACAACGCACAATTAGTAATCAACTCATGATTCAAGATAATCAAGGCATAATGAAGAAATAAAGCATTAAAGACATCCTATGCTAAGGAATAAAGCTAACATAATTGCCATCAGACGTGATGCAAACTTTTTTTGTATTCAAACTATTCAGTTTTTCTCATGCAAAGAAGCAGCCTTTCGCGCGAAGTTTCATTCCCGCACGAGGTTTCATCACTGTTCGTGCAATAAACCCCCCTATCAAAGGGTTTCTCATGTGAGATGTGGGAACCCTCCTGCATGAGGATACCCACCAGCCCATGTGACAATGTGCTTTTTAGCATTTTCTCGCGTGAGGCTTCATTACAAGCCACGAGAGGAAACTAGTTCCTCACGCGAGAACCCGCGGGGTAGTTTTTCAAAATGCATCAAAAAATGCAACAATTGACTTAAAATAATGAAATTTGAAATGCTGGAGGGGTTCATCAACCACTTACCAGAGGTTAGTAGGCTGTTGGCCGATGGTGCTGCTTGGATCACTCAAAATGATGAGTGCTCACGGGGACCACCATTTTCGCTCAAAACTCAATTCTCAAAAGTCAACGAAGGAAAATGATTTGAAAATGACCTTTTTGACTTATATATAGGTTTTGACCTAATTTTCAAAAGTGCTATGATTTGCGTGAAAATTTTACCACTAGCTAATTTGGCCGCTCTGAATCCATTTTCGGGATCAAAATCAAAATCTGGCTCTTCTATATAACTCAAAATTGAATTTTAAAATTTTTAGGACCAACGCGATCGAACACTTGTGCAGTCAACTTTCTAATGTTGCTTTCTTGTCAGAATCTTATACTATCATCATTTTCTCAAATCTTTGACTCTTTTCATCAAAAGTCAACTCTAGTCAACCCTAGTCAAACTTGGTCAACTTGACCTTGACATCTCTCAAAATTGATTTTGAATCTTCTAAATTCTTTCATAATCTGTTCTGAGTTCTTCTTGATCTCCGATTCAACATCTATCTGTGATTTCTTTCTCTCCATCATCATTATGACATGTCATCTTTCCATTTCACTCCCAAGGGGGCAGGATGATTTCATCATTTATTCCAATCAATCTGATCTGATATTCAAAAGTTCTCATTGCTAGGGCCATCTCATCACGTGGGGCATGTTCAATTTTTCATACCTCATGGTACAAACTAGATACTCCACAATCAATAAGGGCATCTTTGTTCCTTACATCTTGTCATCTATTGCGAATTGGGGCATTCTAACCCTAACCCTTGAAAATCAAGTTCCACTCTGGAGATGATTCTGAATCTCTATTTGACTATCTTTTGGGATAGGTATCGGGGAATTCTAACCCTAACTCCTGAAGGTCAAGCCTCATTCTGGGGATAGTCTTGTGAAAGATATCAATCTAACTAGTGTCTAGGCAATCTAACCTAGATATTGGGGGACTAAGATTCATTCTGGAGATAGTCCCAAAATCTCTCTTGGTTATCTTTTTTTTATGGACAGGTATCAGGGCATTCTAACCCTGACTCTTGAAGGTTGAGCCTCATTCTAGGGATAGTCTTGCGAAAGATATAAAATATATTACGTATCAAGGCATTCTAACCCGGATCCCTAAGTATCAAGCTTTGTTCTGGAGATGATTCTTGAAATCTTAATCTATTAGGTATTAGGGCATTCTAACTTGGATCCCTGAGGATCAACCTTCATTCTAGAGATGACCCTCAAAAAATCTACTTGACTGGCGTCTCGGCAATCTAACCTAGACTTTAGAGAGTCATGCTTTCTCCTAGAGATGGCTCTGAAATCCTCATCAATCGATCTTTGCATTATCAATTTTTGAAATCTATTATTCTATGCTTCAGGCACCAGACTATTCTTTGAATCAATGCGCTTCTCGCACATCAATTCAAAGAGGGGAAAAATGTAACACCCCAAAATTGGCATCTCGCAACCCTAACCAATTTTGTTGCATTTGTCATTCTTCTGAATCATCAAAGTCCTATTGTACTAGGCAATTCTGAGTTTGACCGACTCTACTCGACCTGAGTGTCAAATGCAAAAAATCCTAAGTCTACATTAATCATACATTATATTTAATTCCTAAGTATATATTGGTTAAACAAACCCTATGATTGAATTAATTTAATTATAAAGTCCTAACACTTTAATTAAATTAAATTCACCTCTTTTAGCTAAAACACATAAAAATGAATTAAATAATATTTAATTATTAAATAAATATCCTCATTTCAAAAATTGAAATTAATTATTCAGATAATTGAGAAAAACACATTTATGAGGTCATGCTTTATTTATTTAATTAAACATTCTCTCAAAAATATTCTCTTAAGTTCAGAAATAGAGGTTTTGAATTAACTGTGCTTTAAAGAGAGAAAACAGTTAAAATCATAAATAAAACAGTTAAAATCAAAGAAAGAAAACAGTTAAAGCAAAGGGAAAACAATTTATTGTTTTCTTTTGAAGAAAGCTTTCTATTTCAAACTGGCTTGTCTATCTATTTTATTTCAAAAAGGAAACTTTCTATTCTGATCATCTATGAGTCTATAAAAGAACTCCCCTTTCTCATTCAAACCCTGCCTAGAGAAAATATGCATTGTTAGAATACTAAATTGTTGCTACTTTTTTATCATCTCATTTTTAGTTAAAAGCTTTCATTTTGCAATAGAATAATTGCATTGAAATCATGTCTTAGATTAGTCTTGCATCTTTCAATTTCTAGAATAATCTTGCATTTGTATTGCATTCATGGAGAAAAATGAAGAAATGCTTCAAAAAATCCAATGCTTGTAGAAGCAACTGAATGATATGCAATTCAAGGACACCAAGAAACTCTACACAGAATGAGACCTATATCCTAATCTGTCAATCCAATAATTTACATGCCTCCTTTTCCCAGGAATTTTGATGTACCCAAGTTTGAGAAATACAAAGGGAAAGGCAATCTAATCGATCACATTCAGGAATTTTATATGTATTGCATCGAGGTTACTCATGATGACACATACCTTATGAGACTCTTCCTTTAAAGCCTTTGGGTTCAAGAAATAGAGTGGTACTCTAAACTACCCAGAAATATCAGATCTTGGAAAGAACTAGCCGACAAATTCATCTCTCATTTTGTGTTCAACATATCAAGTGAGGTTATGCTGACTGACCTATGCATGACCAAACAAAAGGTTGGAGAATCCTTCATGACCCTCCTATTGTGATGGAGGAATTTGGTGAGTCAGTGTCCTTTTGATGTACCAGAAGAATAAAAAATTCCATCATTTATCCAAAATTTGGTACCTAAGATGATGTATGAGCTCAAGATTAAATGACCAAGTACAATTCAAAAGCTCATGAAAAAGGGAATCAGCATTGAAGATGCTCTTATTGAAAAAGGAGTATTAAAGATCAACAAGGACAATCAGACCATGAGCACTTCTAGTGGCAAGCCAAAATTTTGGTCTCAGAATAAAAATGTCACAAATGATGGTGTTCTTGATGCACAGACAGTTAATGTGACACAATAGAAAGTAAGTCTCAAAGGACCCGCTACTACCAATACATAGACAATGACTCAAGCACCACCTCGAGTGCCAGCTGCAACATAACCTCAAGCACAAATGAACGATAATGTGCAACAAAATCGGTAGCGCCGACTGCTAAGAAATAGAGATGGACCACAAAGACAGTTCACACCATTGGGTGAACCACTCCATTTGGTCCTGCAACAGTTATTGAAAAATAATTACATTCAATTACCCGAGATATGTGACCCTCCAGCAGTAAAACCCCCTTGGTGGGATGACAAAAAATACTGTGATTATCATCAAACAAAGGGGCATAGAACTAATTCCTTCTTCCAATTAAAACACAAGGTCCAAGACCTTATTGATGAAGGTGTGATTGAAGTTGAACCCACGATGGGATCTTCCAACACTAACCATAATATCTTCACAAACCCCTTGGTTGATCATGACAAGGCAAATGCCTCTACATTGAATTCAAAGTCCAAGAACAATGTCAATTATACCCAGACCGTCCATGACTATACCATCAATTATTTCTCCGAGGCCGATTCATGTGTGTCCACTCTGACCTTCTGGGATAAAGATAGTAACCCTTAATGTGAAGTCACTACTTGTTGTACCAAGATTACTATGCTTGGCACACCATCCAAACCCAAGGTACCTTCAGATTACAACCTTGTTGAACAATTGGGTAAAACCCCTGCCTTAATATCAATCCTTGATTTGCTGTGCACATCCCCTCAGCACAAGAAAGTCCTGTAAAAAGCTTTGAAAGAGTCCATTGTTCCAACTGATATTGACACTAACTAGTTTCAGGCCATGATGGGGCATGTTTTTGCATCCCAGCATGTCACATTTTCCAAAGATGATGTTCCACATGATCGGCTTGGCCACAATGACCCTCTCCATCTAGAATTTTTTGTCCATATTTCCAAAGTCCAACAAGTCATAATAGACAGTGGAGTAGGACTTAACATCTACACTTTGAAGGTCATTCTCGATCTTGGTTACAAAGAGAGTGACATTGAACCTTCCAGGAGAATCACAATAAAGGCCTATGATGATGTTGAACGTCTCTCTAAGGGATTCATCATCCTTCCCATCAGAAATGGTCTGGTTACTGAAAACACATTGTTGCAAGTCCTAGATCCAGACTTCCCTTATAACATGATCTTAGGATGCCCATGGATCCATGCCATGAAGGCAGTTCCCTCAATGTACCACCAATGTCTAAAGTTCTTTCATGAGGGAGTGGAAATCACTATCCAATGTGATCCTAACCCTTTCCAATTTTGTGCCAATCTAAGAGAAGGGCTCGCACAACAGGTACCTACCAACAGTGAAGCCACCTCATCAAAATCCTCCAAATATGATGTAGCCACCCTTGAAAACATGATCAAAGGAAAGCTGAAGATTCAAGATAAAGGGTGTGGAGAGTATACCATGGCACAAGATTTTCATACTGGGAAGCCTCCCCTCTCCTCGAAGTCTTATGGAAAACCAAATTTATTGCAAGCACAACCACCCAAAACTACCGTGAAGATTATGCCCTCACCTACATTCACTTTGTGGGGAGCTTTGCACGAAGAACATGTTTATGACAATGCATCTAGATGGATTTTCCAAGATAAACAGAAACAAGGAGAGGAGCCCACTGAGATTCTGATTGAAAGATACGGGCCCGAGTTCACCCTCATGCAGAAAAAAGGATATGATGACCATAGTGGCCTTGGAATACACAAACAAGAAATTGTTGAACCAATCACTGTAAAAGGCCATCCCGTTCATCTGGGCATTGGATTCAAACCATTACGAATTGGCTCTTCGAATGCCAAAATGGCCTCATGTGAAAATGTAGAGGTTTCAAATGATGAAAAGGCATCTGAGGATCCCCCTTCTAAATACACTACCAATTCAAATGAATGGGAATGGAACACCTATAATTCTAGTCCTTATGAGCTTGACCATTTCTTCCCTCACCCTGTAGACCTTCCTATGGTAGAAAAACATGTTAACACAATTCCCCCTCCTCCCACAACCAATCTTGATCCCTGGTCTAGAATTTTCTAGGATCCTAGTCCTGAACCTTCAGTGCATGAAGTCTCTGACTCTAAAGACACTGACATTTACATCTTTTCCATTACCTCTGGCCTTGAAAACATCTATGCCACTAACGAGGACATTCCCCTAGTCTACCCTGAGCTTATTGATTGGGATGAGCAAGGACCACCGAGCTTGGATTACTTCAAGAATGACGAAGCGATAGTGGAATTCTTTGAGCTCCAAGAGCGCATACCATCTAGCGATCACAAAGGATTATTCTCCATTGATCTTGTTGCTACAACACATCTAGGGGAGTCAACTCCATCTTCTAGTTGCAAAATTGAAAATGATAAAATCAAAAAAGAAAAAAATTAAAAGAATAGGTCCTCTAGTGAAAACTGAAAGGTGCTAGTTGACCATGAAAAAGTAAAAACAAAGGATGTATCTGATGGTGAAAACCTCTCTGAGGCACCCAAAGATGGAAGAGACATACCCTCTCCAAAGGAGAAGTCAGCATTTCTCATTGAAATAATCAAGGAGATTAACTTGGGAACACCAAACAACCCCAAGATCATACATTTTGGAGCATCACTCTCACCAAAAGAGAAAGATGTGTTTATCAAATTCTTCCTTGAGGCTAGATCAATTTTTCCTAGTCATATGGTTACATGCCTGGCCTGGATCCTGAGTTAGTTCTTCACCACCTCCCTCTGAAGCCAAGTGTGAAGCCAGTAAAATAGAAGCTAAGAAAAATGAATCCCCAAATAGCTCTACTGGTAAAATCATAATTGAAGAAGTTATTGGATGCAAGATTCATCAGACCTATTGATTATGCAGACTAAATTTCCAATCTAGTTCCTATTAGCAAGCACACTAGGGGCATACAGATATGCACTAATATTTGTGATTTAAATGAGGCATTCCCTAAAGATGATTTTCCTCTGCCCAACATCGACATGATTTTTGACATGACCGTGGGCTACAAGATGTTGTCATTGATGGACAACTTCTCTGGTTACAACCAAATTTGGATTGCTCCCGACGACCAAGCTAAGACATCTTTCACTTGTCCTTGGGGAACCTATTGCTGGAATGTCATTCCCTTTAGCCTAAAGAATGCTGGAGCAACTTATCAACGGGAAATGACCACAATCTTCCATGACTTTATGCACATATTAATGGAAGACTATGTTGATGACCTCCTCTGCAAATCTACAACCAGGAAAGATCATTTGAGTATTCTGGCCAAAATAATTGAAAGAATGGAAGGGTATAAACTCCGCTTGAACCCCAAAAAGTGTGTTTTTGGAATTGTCTCTTGCAAACTCCTAGGCTATATCATCTCTCAATGAGGTATCGAGGTGGATCCTGCAAAGGTGAAATCCATTTTAGAGATGCCTCCACCAAACACGCTAAGGCAGCTGAGAAGTCTCCAAGGAAAATTATAGTCTATCCACTGATTTATTGCACAACTAGTAGATAAATGTCATTCATTTCAAAATCTACTGCATAAGGGTGTGAATTTCGATTGGAATGACAAATGTGAGCACTCATTCCAACAACTAAAAGATTATCTATTGCATCCACCAATCTTGATGCCTCCCATCCCAGGGAAGCCATTTCTCTTGTACATTTCTTCCATTGAAACTGCATTGGGTGCTCTTCTTGCACAACATGATGAACAAGGATGAGAAAGAGCTATTTATTACATCAACATAATTTTGGTTGGATATGAATTAAACTACTCACTCATTGAAAAAGTCTATCTTGCTATGGTTTTTTCCACACAGAAGTTAAGACATTACATGCTACACCAGAAAACCATGCCCATGTCACAGGTTGATCCATTGAAGTATCTCTTAGGAAAATCAACTCTCATAGGTCACCTGGCCAAATGGGTGATGCTACTAAGTGAGTTTAACATAGAAAATGTGGATACAAAAGAAATAAAAGGCCAGGTGATAGCGGATTATCTCATTGAGGCACCCATTCCTGATGATCACCCATTGCTTTCAGCATTCCCAGATGAGTCCATTTTCACCTTCACTAAATCTAATGAGTGGAAACTTTTGATGGCTCACATACTAGGCATGGATTGGGGGTAGGCATCATGTTTGTCACCCTGCAAGGTGATATCATTCCAAAATCTTACAGAATCGCATTTAGATGTACCAACAATATCGCCAAATATGAAGCACTGGTCACTGGACTTAAACTTTCTATTCAATGGAAAATATAGCACCTCAAGGTGTATGGTGATTCTCAATTGGTCATCCAATAGGTCACTGATGACTATGAAACTAAGGATGAAAAACTAGTACCATACAAACAGTTGGCCAACTTTCTCAAGGAGCAATTTGTCACAATCAGTTTCCTCCAGCTTCCACGGGTACATAAAAAGAAAGCAGATGCTATGGCCACTACTGCATCTATGATCGACATGCTGAATAATGAAGAGAGGTATGAATTTCTCATTGAGTAGCTATTGCTTCTAGTATTCAACATTCTGCAATCTGAGCTTATGTGTGACGTTGTTGGTTCCGATTCCCCATGGTATCAAGATTGTTAGAATACTTCAGAGATAACTGAGAGGGGGGGGTGAATCAGTTATCTGCAACTTGATCTTTATCTTATACTTATTAATCTAGATTGATAAAAATTAAATGCACATACAGATAACACATTACACAACACATCAATTTGGTTACGGGGAAACCAAATGGTCAAAACCCCGGTGGGAATTAGTACCCATAAAGAACTATACTATTTATAGTGATCCCTGTTAAAAGATCTTCCAACCCTGTCAGGAGTTTTACATTACAATGCAGTAGTATAGTGACCTGGTTAAGGGTCAGACCCTATTAGGAGTCTTTTACAATAACCCTATTAGGGGTGGTGGAGTCACTTTCCAAGTGGTGAAGGCTACAACCTTCTGGTTATTTGATACACACTGTATCAACAAGGCAAACTGTTGTTTGTGACACTGCTTGTCTGATCAGTTGCTTTTGTGTGCCAATGCTTTAACCTCTTTTAAAGCACTATAATAATTTTCTCTGTGTTCTGAAAGCTTCTACTTCAATATCTATATTATCAACATATGATAAATATAGCTCTGCTGCATTAACACTCTGCTCTACTTTTCTAATCTCTGGCTTTTGCAACTCTTCTTATTACAAATGACCTTCTATAAGTACATACACCAAGTATGAGATCATGGGACCTATAGGAAAAATCTTCTTAACATCCTTGTTAGCTCTACTAAGCGCGCAAGCATAATTACAACCACGCAAGTATAAACTGAATAGACGCGTCGCTTCACTAAGTCAGCTTCACCAAATTGACCATAACATTGCAATCTTCTTGAAACACATTTGGCACATTTAGATTAATATCAACAACTTATAACTCATCATGAATATACACATGCATATCCTAAAGATAGGTGCAGCTCAATAAACATGTTACATACGTCGACCTTAAACCATTATTCCTCCAGAACTGTAACCATCAATAACAGAGTTACATATCTTTACTAAAACATCATATCTGGGTCTACCTGTATGAACATAGCATAGTAAACATGTCAACAACATGTATCTATCCATGTTGGTCTTCATGTCATCATATGGATAAGTACATATGGAAGTACTACTGTGTATTATATGTTGTCATCAATGACAAACATACAATCAATCAACTATTCAGAATCAAATCTCCAACAATCTCCCCCTTTGGCATTGATGGCAACATATGATAAAAAACAACTTCTGTTCATGGTGTCTTCTTTCTTTTACAATCTTCTCAATATCCTCATTAAAGATTCATCTACACTGCTGCAGTTACATAGACTATGTTTTATATATATACTCCCCCAGAGTATAAGCTCCTTGTATGTGTTCCTTGTTTAGCTCTTTGTTTTTGTTCCTTGTTTTTAGTACATACTCCCCCATTGAAATCAATGGCAAAGGGTGCCATAAACCATTATGCAT
>MU225383.1:1585860-1599154 GCA_018584345.1 Thuja plicata
TCGCAGCCCTTTAACATGTTCTCTTATCTGCTCAGGGGTGAAAAGCTCTGTTAAAGATACACCTTTGATCTTTGGCTTACCAAATTTTTCGGAAGCTGAACAATCAGCGGGTGGGACATTTCCAGAAAAAGGCACTACAGATTCTACCTTAACCTGTTGCTCTTGTATATGCCCATGTTCAGCATGTAGATTCTGACAAATATCATTCTTATATTCTGAGGATTTTTGGCTAGATCCTTGTTGTGGACTCGCATCCTGCTCTATCTTCATAGGCATTGGTTCTACTTTGGATGACTTCAATACATGAGATTTCATCATACCTGCATCATGTCCACTTGGCTCAAAATCTTGAGTTTGCATTTGGGTAATTGCTCGCACCTCGGTACACTTGCAAGCCTACTAGACCTATCTCAAATGGAATTACAACAAGAAGGTCTGAGCTCACCATTTTGAGATCAGAGACTTAGTTCTAAAGATGAATTACAAGACCCAGCCACAAAGAGAGAAGGATAGAAAATTTGAACCAAATTGGGACTACCCATACATAGTCACAACATCCTATAGGTCTGGAGTGTATCATCTTGAAACACCAGAGGGAGAACCATTTCCAGAGGCACTAAAAAACATGCACCTCTGTAAGTATTATGCATAATTTCTGAAAAAAATTGCAAAAAGTTCCTGAAAAAAGTACAAAAATTTTGAAAAAGGTTCTAGGAAAATATCAAAAAAATTTAAAAAGAGAAAAAAGAAAAAAAAATAAAAAGAGAAAAAATGGTTGTCTTGATGAAAACCTAGAAAACAAGCATCTTGACATGCAAAGATAGAAATTAAGAGAAAAATCTCCTCTAGTAGTGAAAACCTGGCAAACAGGTGCTTTGGGCAAGTACCGTGGTGATGACCTGGAAAACAAGCGCCACACGTAGTAAGTTGTTGCTCCATTGTCTATCATGGTTCCACCTGATATCTTGAGGTCCTTTCCTGATCACATCTTTCAGTTTGTATCGACCCTAGTGCCCCTTTATGGCCTATAACTAGTTAATCCTCTTTGTCTTCCCCTTGGTCTACCAAGTCTATCTATCCTTTTGGCCTCTGTATATAGCCTCTTTGTTGTCTAGGGGCAGATTCCTGGGACTGAGCGTCTTTGAATTTGAATTCAAATTGGGGGCAAGACCTTGAATGTGGTTTACCCATGAGATTCCTTGACTATCTGATTCTAGCGATAGCACATTGTAAATATCTTAATGACCTAAAAAAAACCTAAAAATCATAATAATGTCCCGAAAAAACTTCTAAAAATTACATATTGTCTTGAAAAGATTGCCAAAAATTCAAATACGATCCTTAAAAAAGACCAAAAAAATTCAAATATTTCAAAAATCCTAAAAATTTCAAAATCTTTTCAAAAAATCTACAATAAATTTGTACATACTTGTCTTCCTTTGGCGAATCGAACACCATGTTTGCCGATGTTAGTGGTAGGATCATCAATCTGTGCTTAACAAAATCGTATGTGATCTGAATCATTGTGACCCAGTATTCAATATGATTGGATTGCTCAAATATTTTGATCTTTTCTATCTATCAATTTGTCCAAGACTATCAATCAGTTCTTAAATCAATCAATCTTTAATCTAAGCTATCAATCAACGAACATTTAATGGAAGTAACAAAAGATCAGAATGGCTGTTGGCTCACATTGCTTTTGTGAGTTTTTTTTCATTTTCCTTTTTGATCATGTTCCTATGCTACTCGATGATATTATTTGAAATAATGAGAGTAGCAGGGATGGTTCATGACCATTTCATTTTTTCTTTATCTTTTTTCTTCCTGTTTGATGATCTCATGAAATTTGGGGGCATGTCTGCTACATGCTTTCGGGATAGAAAAGATCATCCTCTGTCTGCATCGTGTTTGTTCATGCAAAAAGGATGACTTTTTCACTCTGGTTTTTGTGCCATGATGCGTTGCGTTTGCTTTTGCAATATAAAAATAATCTCTTAACACAATTTGTACTTTGAAAGCCAACATCTTTTCTACTAACATTTCTTCATCTAATTTCTGCTTTCTACTAACAATTCTTCAGTCAGTCCTCACAGTCGCCTTGGTCTAGTACTTTGGTACGTCAAAAACAAGTGCATCCTGCATACATGCATTCATATAACTTGAAAAACAATAAAAAACATGTGCATTTTTGCATTCATTTCTACATGACAAAAAATTTCAAATGTACATTTGCATTTTGCATTCATACAAATTCAAATGGCAAAAAGACAAAAAACAATTATTGCATTCATAACAAATATTATTGCATAACAAAGGCAATACATTGCAATCCATAAGCATCATAATATAAATAGGAAATAAAATCATATACATAAACATCCATCCTGTGCATCATAACATAACTGCATATCATATATCAATGTATCAAAAAAGTATCAGAGTACAAAAATCAAGGTATCTGTAGACACTAAGGCCCATAGGCTCATAAGATATCACATGTCTATCAAAATTTTCCCTCTGCTAGAGCTACTCCCTGTCAATCCCTTCTCTCTTAGTCCTCTTGATCCCTATCCTATCAGGAAGATGAAGCTCCCACTATGTGATGCCTTGTCTACCCGGATCTAGGTGGCCCCCTCGGTCCTAGCACTCCCCCACTACTCTATGTCCTACGGGAATGTAGCCTGCTGGATGATGCTCTATAACTCGGTGCCCACTGTACCTATGGCACATCTCTCTCATACATCACTCGCCAGTACCTCTTCTCCTCTAGGGAATCCCCTAGCATCCCTGTAATATCACACACACCTACATCTCTGATGGAACTAATGAACTGGCGTGCCTCCTCCTACGCACTTTGTGCGCTGACAATAGCTACATCCCTCTCTACTGTTAACTGTCCATCTGTGCTATGAGCACTAATCACTCTATAGCCCATGTAGCTCTATCTATATCTCTCTCTAGTGTCAATCTATCTATCTAGCTTGTAAGCTCTATAATGCACTGTATATGACCCTCACACCGATTATCTGGACCCTGTATGTCATCCCCCTATGGTGGCTCATCCCTGTCCTCATCCATCTGCATCAACATATCATTGAGATCCCTATCATCATCATCATCATCCTCCTCATCTGCACACTCATCTTCTTCATCATCATCATCATCATCATCATCTGACTCCTCCTCCTCCTCATCCTCCTCCTCATCCTCCTCCTTGGTGCTCTCATGTCTGGGCACCCGCACCATCAGTATCGCCACATCAGGCTCTTTGAGAGGAATCAGCCTATGCATAGAAAACCATCTGTCATTCTCATTAGTGGTCCCTACGTATGCCACATCTAGATCTTCTCCCCATGGCTTGGGTTGTAACTATGTGAACTCTACATAGGCCACCTGCGGCCTGAGTGTTGCACCCCATATCCTTGCCTTGGCCCTCGATCTAGGAAACAATGTTGTGCCTATCGGTACTCCCTGTACCTCTCCAAACTCACTTGACTCACTCTAGGAGCTGCATCTCAATCACTATATAACCCATCACAAACCTCTCGATAAGGTACCTCTCCTATTTTCAATAAGGAAGGTGATCTGCGTCATCATCACATCTGGGGAAATCTCTATAGGGATGCCAAGTGAAATATCTCAACAGATCTATCTCGTGTCAAAAGTGCAATGTGTATCCTAATGGGCCTTATGCAAGCACCCCTTGGTAGCAATAAATATATGGAAAATCTAGTAAAACCACTCTCTAAGCTATAGGCCAGAATACTACTATGTGCTCATAGGCCTACACCTACAGTAGTGTGATCCCACTACTGATCGACAATCCTCCATGATATGCCAACTAATGGAGCTGGTAATATGTCATAGCCAACATGCATGGCCCCCATGTGAACACTATGCCCTGCATAATCATCTTCTTGAGTACACTCCCACAGCCAATAGGTAATCCATGCCCTCATCTATCTGGTACCAGGAGACATGCAACAACTCCATAGATAACTGCAATCAGACTATTGTGCTGCCTAGCCAAGTTCTCACTTCTGATCTCATAATCTTCGATGTCCAGATCATCATCATCACTCTCAAATAGCTGGTACAATGCTGACCTCCTTGTAGTGGAATTGTACTTGGCCAACTCGCCATGAATCAAAATCCTAAGGATGTGCCACACATCCTCTAGTGCCATTGTTGTCTCCCTTATTGGTAGGTGGAAGGAACTGGTCTCCGAGTGCCATCGCTCAGCTAACGCTATGATCAACCCCTGATTTGCCCTAATCTCGGGCATGTATGTAATGTAATACAATCCAAGTGAGGCAAGGATCTACCTCTCATGTCTACTCAACCTATGGCATATGTCCAGCCATGTCGATTGACTCTCTCATGTTTGTGGAACTAGCATCTCCTCCTGCGATCACCATGCAAATTTGGTCAACTTTTTGTATTTTCTATTTCTTGTTGACTAACCTAGGACCTATTTTGACCTAGTTTGAACTAATTTTTACCTTTTCCTAGGGTGTTGACTAGTTTAGGGAAGTTTAGGGTGGTTTAGGAACCCCCAAACCCTATTTTGATGCCTGTTTGACCAACTATGAAGGTTCTCTGACCACCTAAGCAGAAAGGCCTCCCACCTATGTTGTCTGCATAGGTGGTCATCCCACCTGCACTACCTACATAGGTGGGAACATGTCCTTCATAGGTGGGCACATGACCTATGTAGGTGGTACATGTGAGCACTTGTAGAGCCCATTTGATCCCATTTTGACCCCCAAAACAACCTAGAAATGCATGCAAACTTGCAAAAAACTGAGAGGACTAGATGTATTCACATTAGGTCCTGCGTTGGCCAGCCGTCGGAAGCTATGAACCCATTCCCCACGCTGAATCTCTGCTAGCACTCGATCCTTCTTCCTTTCTCCTAAGCTCAATTCTTCCAAATGAGAGGGTGAAAATGATCTCCCAAACCCCTTCCAAGCCCTTTTATATCCTCTTGGTTGCCTAGATGGACGTGAAACTCCTTGCATTTTGTATGGGTCATGATTCTTTTGGCACTCTGAACCCCATATCTTTTGTGTTTGACCTCCAATTTTTGATCTGGTCATTGTTGTGGATCCGTCTTGGCATTGTCAACAAATTGACCTATTACTTGCATTTTTTGGATGCTTTCTCGAGGGGGCACCTATGTATCCCATTATCACTGGGGCATGTTTTAATGCTACTTTCTTCAAGATCCTTTGACACAATGCTCATAATCGCATTGTATCAAAGAGGGGAAAAATGTAGACACCTAAAAATGGTTTGAGCCTGTTGGTCTACATGTTTTAACAGTGTTCGCATTACAATGAAAATGTTGTTTTGTGACCTAATTATTCCTCTATGCCGCACATATGATATTTATTGTATAGCGATATTGTGTCTTTCATCAATGATTGAATATTGCAAAATTGTTCAATTATTTACTAATAATTCTACTTTCTCTATCAAATCAATCATTTTCCAAATCATTTCAAAACCTTCCTAAACCGATCCTATTCGATCCTAAACCATTCCAAACCTTCCTAAACCGATCCTATTTGATCCTAAACCATTTCAAACCTTCCTAAACTAATCCCATTTGATCCTAAACCATTCCAAACCTTCCTAAACAAATCATATTTGATCCTAAACCATTCCAAACCTTCCTAAATTAATTCAAACCTATCCTATTCAATCCTAAACCATTTGCAAAATTTTCTAGACTCATTTATGACCATTCTAGGGCATTGTCCAAGATCATCGATACCTAATCAACCCAATTTCAAACCAATCGATCAAACCCTAATTCCATTTCAATCAATCTTATCATCATTTCAAGAGCATTGTCCAAGATCATCGATGATTTGTATCCTTTCAATCAACCATTTGATAACACTGTCAAAGATCATTGGTGTTATTGATGTCAATCTGTCAATTTCAATTCAATAATGATGTTCATTATTGTCAATACTATTTCTGATTATTATTTTTGGAACATTGTCAAAGACCATCGATGTTACCCCTTTTCAATCTTACGATGCCATCAAAGTTCATTTATGCTTTTCAATCACTTCCAATCATCATTATCTGGGCATATTGTCAAAGCTCATCGATGCCTTATGATTTCCTAAACTATTTCAAAACCCTTGGAGTTAACCCTAATCATTATCAACATTACCAAACCCCTTTCAATTCGACATCAACACCTTCAATTTGACCTATTTCCCAGTAATTTCCCCCTTTGGATGAATAACCCATAATTTATCCTAAGTCCTAATTGATTAAATAAACAAACTTTATTTATTCCCCATTTTCCTAAGTCCTCAATAATTAATTAATTTCTATTAATTAATTAGCTAATTTCAATTTATGGGATTTTACAATTTCATAAAATCTAATTTGATTTTGAGGAATATTTGAGAATATTGAATTATGGATTTGATTAAAGATTCATAATCTCACCTATATATCATATCCCTTAAATGAGGATTCTCATCCCTATTAAGGTGCTTCACAAATATTTTCAAATATTTGCAATATCTCCTCAATATATCTCCCCCATTTCATTCTTCCAAGCATCCTACCAACCAAAATCTTTGTTGGTGCATTGATTTTATGCAATCTCACCTAAATGTATCTCATTTTCTCTAAACTGAGAACATTTCTCTCATTAAAGATTGAACCACATGATTTTGAGAAAACCTCAAGATCACTAACTTCTAGCACTCTCATTAGCAAACTTGGCTTATTTGTGCAAAGTGTGTGTGCAAAGAGCAACATCAATCTCATTATGGAGAAGAAAGAAGGACAAGGGAGTTTCCTTTGAAGGGGTTTTTTGAGTTTTCATGCTTATTTTATGAATTCCCTTAGCAAATAGCTTTCATGATAGATTAGATAGGTTTAGTATACTATTTAGGGTTTGTGGTTATCTAATATGCTAAATAGGCCTTTTTCTAGTCTTACACATACAAGGAACACAAATAGACTTTTTGGATTGTATGGTAACTATGTTTGTAATATACTATTTTATTTTTTTGTGTTGCCATCAATGCCAAATAGGGAGATTGTTGGAAATATTATTTGGAAAGATACAATGGAAACAATTATTGTTTTATCATTGATGTCAAACCTTAACTGGTGAGACTATTGCTATCTATTTGAGTACCATATCTATTGATTGATTGAGGAGATTTAACAAGAAAACCAAGAAGAATGGTTGAGTTATGAGGAATTACAAAGGGTACTTTATCAGTTGGCACATTGGAAAAGTGATATGTTGTTTATCTTTCACTGACAATTTATTGAGAATAGTTTATGCCAAGAAATTTTTGTGTCAGTTGAGCACCAGTGCATGCTGAGCATATTTTCTTGTATGTGCCAAGTGTCAATAAATTGCCAAGGAACACAGTGTTGGATGAGCAACAATATTTTGATGATTGATGAGATTTAAGATCTCTAGCTGACATAGTTGATTTTATTGGGATATATAAAGTTAATTAAGGATAAGCACATTTGATCTACACTATGTAAATGCATGGGTAACCGTAATTAATGCATGGATCAAAGATTTAATTGGTGATTATATTGGAGAAATAAATTAAATGTAATGATGATAAGATCCATTGGATCTGACCTAACCTAAGATCTATGATCTTGATTAAGTAGAAAAAGATGTATCTGACCTAGATGGAGAGGTATATGATAACCTTAAGGGGTTATTCATGGAAGTAGTGAAGATAGATGTGTATGCAGAGTATACAAGAGGATTGCATGGTTAATTGACTGACTGACAAGATCTAAGCAAAGAAGACTTAGAAGAGAAGCAGAGAGAGATTGGTTGACAAATTCCCAAGCAGATCTAGAGTTTGAGATGATAATGGAGGCCACTTAGTGAATTAGCATTAGAGCTGAATTGGATCTAGATTGAAAAGTAAGTTGTATGATTTAGATCAAACCTGCTGATTACTTTCTTACCATTGTATCAGTTGAAATCCTTTAACCAAGTTGACCTAACAGTCATTGTATAAATCCTTTGAGAAAGGTAACATTCAGATTGGAATTTTATAAGTCCTTTAACAAGGCCACTCCTGACAGGGTGATTAAATCCTTTAACCAGGTCACATTTATCAATGTGTTTTGTAACCTTTAACAAGATTGTCTCTTAATAGGGCATCACTTCAGAAGAGTGAAAACTTGATAGCATGTTATTGGTGATTTTTACCAAATTGGGTTTCCACATTAAATATTGGTGTCAACTTGTGTGAATGTTTATATTTTGTTTTTATGTTAAGTGTCTAGAAGATTATTTCATTTGAACAGTAAACTACATACTTTTATTGTTGACTTATGCTATCACTGCCGAGTAGATCTGAGTTGTTTAATTTGGTATAAAGTTTTAATGGGCACACCTAGACCTATAGATAAGTGATTCACCCCCCTCTCAGTTATTCTAAATTCATTCTAACAGAAGGTACCCCAAGGGGTTGTGAAATTTTTCTTAGGCTGATCTTCTTCTACGTTGTGGATCTGATTATATCTTGAAAAATTATCCATGATAGACAACATCTCATGTCTAGTAGTAAGATCTATGATCATATCAATATTGGGCAAGGGGAAATCATCCTTCAGACATGCCTTGTTAAGATCTTGAAAGCTTATCCATATCTTGATTGATTTGTCAGGCTTAGATATTGGCACCATGTTGGAAATCTACTCTGAGTAGTTAATGGAATGAATGATTTTAGCCTGTATAATTTTCTCCAATTCTTCTTTGACTAATAGTGCAACTTTGGGATGCATTTCGTGAAGTTTCTACTTTACTGGCTTGACATTTGGATCTATGGCCAGGTGGTGTACCACCAAGTTAAGGTCTAATCATGTCATGTGAGAGTAAGACAATGCAAATTTATCTATGGATTCTTGTAGGAGAGCCACGAGAGTTGTTTCTTCTGCTTCAGTTAGGGATGTTGGAATGTAGGTGATGCTAGGATTTTATTTTGTACTCAGATTGACGAGTTTTGTTTCTTTGATAAGGATCAATGATTGCTCAGGTCTATAATCAAAAATGAGGGGAAGAGGAGGGTGCTCATCCTCTGGTGCCTTAGAGAGTTTTTCACCAGTGGATACGCCTTGTGTTTTTATTTTTTTGCGATCAGGTAGCGCCCCAGAGGGGTTTTCACTTGGGGATCAATATTTCTATTTTTTATTTTTGTTTTCTATTTCACTTTTGTTTCTAAAGGAATCCTCTTCCCCAAAGTATGCCTTTAGATCCAATTTGTAAACATATGTTGATTTATACCCCTAGTCAGGTTCTTGTTTTCTAGCTCCCATGAATCTTAGGAGTGCTTCCTCGCTTTGGAACTCATCAATGTGTACGATGCTTGGTTAGTCCCAGTCTATGAGCTCAAGATGAACAATGGGAAGGTCAATGAAGTTGATGGCTAGTTGAGAGAGGATGAAATTACCTAGGAAGGTTTTGTCATCTAGAACATCGTCATAGGATTTCACAATATTCTTTTCAGGGACATCTTCAATTTCAATGATTTCACCCAAGGGATTACCATAGGCATAGCTATTTTCATTGGTACCCCCAGCCATGGTAGAATCCATACCAAGGCCTAAATTATTTTCTTGTTGCATGGGCACAATAGGAGATTTCATGCCACACTCTTCATAACCCAATCTACATCGCTGATAGTTCCATTTTTTGGTAATCAACTTGTGGGTTGTAGGATACTTTCCCTTGAAGTAATTTAGGAGACCATTGTATAGGGGTGGTATATCTATATAAAAGCACCGATTCATGACAGGGGACATCCCCTGGCTTTTAAAAATTCCATAGGAAATGAAAGTGGTAGGGCCTAATTGTAGTGCTTCAGTTGTTTTTGGTCCTATCATGCTTCAATTAGGTGGGAAACCTTGAGTGTGTGGGTCAGATGGTAGGGCTCCCACTGCAAAGGCATCAGATAGACTGTACTCTCCACAACCTTAGTTTTTGATCTTGACCATTGAAAGGGTGGATGAAAGGATTATCTCTGGATCTGAATGGGTTCAAAAAGAATGAAGGTGCCAATGTCAATCCTAGGGAAATGATTGGAATGCGGGAAGGAAGCTTCCAATGCATGGTAGTAAATGAAGGGTTGGGGATCTGCGTAGATGGTGACTTCAATGTCATTATGTGGGAATTTTATGCATTGGTGGAAGGTGGATGGGACTATTGGAGATTTGATTCTGTTCAGTTGATTGATTGTATATTTGTCATTGATGACAACATATAATACACAATAGTGATTCTGTATGTACTTATCAAAATGATGACATGAATACTTGTGTGGTTAGATACATGTTTTTGACATGTTTATTATGTTATTTTCATACACGTAGATCCAGATATGATGTTTCAGTCAAGTTGTGTAATTCTGTTATTGCCAGTTACAATTCTAGAAGAGTATCTGTTCAGAGCCGATGTATGTAACGTGTTTCTTGAGTTGCGCCTATCTTCAAGATATGCGTGTGTATAGTCATGATTAGCTATGAGTTGTTGATAGTTATCTAAAGGTCCCAAACATGTTTCAAGAAGATTGCAAAGTTAGATTTAATTTGGTAAGGCTGACTTAGTGAAGCATCGCATATATTTAGTTTATACTTGCACGGTTGTAATTATGCTTGCGTGCTTAGTAGAGCCGACAAGGATGTTATAAAGAGTTGTCTTGCAAGTCCCATGATCTTATACTTTGAGGAAGATACTTATAGCAAGTCATTTTTGATACACTAAGTGTGAATGATATGAAAAGAGACAGAAGATGTACAGAGCAGAATATCATATGTGGTTCATTCATCAAGAGTCTATGTGAAGAAGAAGTGAAAGATTGTAATACACTGGAACCGATCAAGACAGTAGGTCTACTCTATAGTTCATCATCAGATATAGTGCATATCTATTATATAGAAGGTTGTAGCCTTCACCATTGAAGCAGTGAGCTTTTGGACAGTGAGTCCACCACCCCTAAAAGTGTTATTTGTAAAAGACTCCTAACAGGGTCTGACCCTTAACCAGGTCACTATACTTATTGCAATTTAAAGTACAAGTCCTAACATGGTTGAAATATCTTCTAATAGGGATTACTATAAACAATTATAGTTCATTGTGGGTGCTAATTCCCATCGGGGTTTTTACCTTTTGGTTTCCCTGTAATCAAATTGTGTGTTGTGTACTATGTTATCTGATTAAGCACTTATGTTGTTGTATTCTGAAGTTAAGGAAGTAAAAAGAATTAAAGTTAATTATAACTGATTCACCCTCCCCCCTCTCAATTATCCTTTGGGACTATTCTAACAATTGGTATCAGAGCCAAGTGTCTTGGAGAAGAAGCCTAATAGCTTAAGGTAGATTAGATGTCTTACTTCAGAAAAGAGAGCCCCAAGTTCGATGTAGAAAATTATCTGGATTGGAAAAACAAAATGATAACACATCTAGAGTGTATTGGCTTTGAGATATTTGAAATTTCTACACAAGAAGTTGTAATTCCATCTCTAAAAGACCTTGCAAAGGATGATGCTACTAATAGACAAAAGGAAACATTTACGAATAATGCAATTGCTAAAGAAGCCCTAATCAGTGCCTTATCTGATAGTGAATTTTCTAAGATCAAGAAAATTAATAGAGCATATACCATATGGAAGTATTTAGAAGATATGTTTGAAGGAGATATTCAAGAAAAGAATGCGTGCAAGAAGACATGGAAAAACAAATACAATACTCTTGAGATGTTACCTAAAGAGAACATTTGAGCCAATAATAAAAGGATAAATGAAGCAGTCTCTGGAATCAGAAACAATGGTGGAGAAATATCAGAAGAAGACATAATGGACAAGCTGCTAATTACTTTAACATCAGACTATGAAAACAAGATAAGTATTCTAAAGGAAACCATGCAATTCTCACAAGAATTCAAGAGAGAGACTTTGATTAGAAAAATCTCTGCATTTGAGATAGCAAGATTGAAGACTGAACCTAAAAGTGAAACAACTTTCAAAGCCTCAGTCCATGGTAATAAATCCTTACACATCTCTAGTCATAATGAGAAAGAATAAGTTGATGAAGAACTAGAAGAAATCATTGCTATGATTTCTAAAAGTGAAATGAAAGGAAAAGGAAAATATGAAGGACAACTTCCATTCAAATGTTTTTCATGCAACAAGATTGGTCACTTTGTATCTAAGTGTCCCACAAGAGTCAATAAGTTCAGATCTGATTACAAGCCTAAATATAAGAAGGAATGTTATCATGCTGAAGAAGGTGTAACGTATGAAGATTCAGGAGAAGATGAAATTGGATTCATTTCCCTTAGAGACATGGAAAATTTTCTCGAGGAAATGGACATTGCAGATAAAAAGGAAGAACAAGAGTTAGCCCTAATTTCCAAAGTAGACATCAGAACTGATTGGATCATTGACAATGGTTGCTCTCACCATATGATTGGTGGCAAAGATAGATTTGTTCATTTAGAAAAATACAAAGGTGGCATGGTTAGATTTGGAGATAACACTCGTAAACCTATCATAGGTAGAGGTTCTATCACTTTGGATGGAAAGAACAAGACAAATGGCATTCTATATGTTGATGGATTACATCATAACTTGATAAGTGTTGGACAACTACCTGGAAAAGGTTATCATTTGGAGTTCAAAGACAACAAGTGAATCATTAACAACAAGGATGGAGACATGATTGCATCGGGCTCCAAAACAAAAGGTAATGTTTTTCAACTCAATTATGATGTAAGTTGTTTTGTTGCAAAAGTAGATGATAGTTGGTTATGGCACAAGAGACTACGTCATATCAATTTTGATAACATAATAAAGATAAGTCATGTTAAGGCAGTCAGAGACCTTCCTAGTATTACAAGAATAGTTGACACAATATGTAGGGAATGTGTTATGGGAAAACATGTAAGGAGTTCCTTCATAAGCAAGCAGAACTCAGCTGAAAACAAATTGGACCTAGTGCACACAGACCTATGTGGCCCTACCCAAACAAGATCATACTATGGAGAAAGGTACTTTATTTTGTTTGTTGATGATTTTTATAGGATGATGTGGGTTGTATTCTTAAAGGAGAAATATGAAGCCTTTGAGAAGTTCAAAATATTCATGTTCGTGTGTAAATGGGTACCTGTCGGAATGTACACAAACAATCAATAGATCATTATATTAGCAATATGGGGTTAGTGAAAACATGAAAAACACATGAAACCCTCTAAAACTGATCTATTGCCTT
>MU225383.1:1621182-1649648 GCA_018584345.1 Thuja plicata
ACCCATGTTTCTCATGAAATTTTTCACTTCCCCTTGCATCTCCAGCCCCTGCAAACAAAAATGGAAGAAAAAGTAAATGAAAAGAGGTGAGTTTAGGGTTCTTTAACTTTTATTAAGGCCCCAAACCCTAATTTCAAATTAGGGTTTGGAGGGCCCATCTTTTTCTTATTCCTTATTTTTTTTATTTAATATGTTCATGTGTTATCTTAGGAAATTGTTTATTGCTGTAAATTTGACCTTATTTTATTTTGCAATAAGGGAAATTATATTGTTAGAATTATTTAATTTTTTTTTTCTCCATTCATTGAGATGCTCAACTATGTATTAATAAATGTTATCTATAAGATAAGTTTAATATTTAATTTTTTTTTAATAATGCGTAGGATAAGATTTTGTTGTATTTCACTTAATGATATGTTGAATTTTAACGGTTAAATTGATTTTTAAACATGTTAACATATTAACTTCATTATGGTTTTGGGTTAAATTATCTCTTTAGTAAGATTAATCACTGTCGACAATAAATGTAAATCCACGGCTTGGTTATTCTAGTAAATTTTTATTTCGTAGGATTAGTAGCTTAAAGAAATTATAAACTATAAACTATTCCTTCTTAAGATGATTATATATAGATATCGTAAATATGATTTAGTAAATAATATATTATTACTTTGAGATTTAAACTTCTTAGTAAACCTAATCTTTTTACAAATTTTATTAAAGAATTAAATCACAGGGTTCATGTTAATGAAATCGTTAAAATTTTTATGGACCACGGATTTAATGACGAAATCAACCTTAGTTTTTTTTTAACAGTCCTTAAGATTATTTTTATTAGGAAAATATTCTTAAATTTTAAGGTAATGTAGTGTCCGTTTATTGTTGAAGATTAAGATCATTCATTTATAAATTAAATTAAGTTTTAAATTTTCACCCTACTTTTACTACGATTATTATAAAAACAAATGTGATCATGAATTTATGTTATGTTTCTTTTATGAAAGTTGTATGTTGTAAAATAGTTAATTAAGATATAAATAATTTGACAAGACGCTCTTTAGGGAGTTTACCACTATGGCATTACGGCTTTTATCATGATTAAGTTAATTAGCATTTTAGATTTGATTTAAGTTCTCTATTGATATAACCATTCTTATACTCCCTTTTTATAGTGTTCTCAAGCGACGTATTATTTTAAAAGTGTTTCCGCTCAATCGGGTTTACGCCCCGGGGCTTCGCATCATTAGGCTTGAGTTTGAATCCTGTTGGTAAATTTATTTTTTTGTTGTCGTAATAGTTGTATACATAAAACATGCAAAAAAAAAAAATAGTTGTGTTTTTGCCTAGATTATTTTGTGCATTACATGTAGACTCCTGTGAGTGGCATGCTAGTGGTGAATTATTGTTGGGGAGGTGTCTAGTTGGAAGTGCTTGCAACTTGTGTGACTGACGGTTGTGAGGCAATTGGTTAAGTATGGAGTGGTTGAGCAATTGTGGATTGGACTATGAATGGCTAAGAAGAAATAGGTTGAATAGGTTGGGATATTTGGACAGGTTGTGATGGTTATGAGACTAGGGTCCCATGATAGAAAGTAGTTTTGGTTGTGCGATTGTGTTCACTATGGGCTATGTAGCTATTGGTTGGAGTAGATGGGGGATAATGGATCCAACTTGGGATGATTTGAGTCACAGATCAAATATTTCTTCCACCACAGGGTGGGAAAATTTGATTGGGATGTTCAAAGACAGTCCAACTAGCAGTGGCATAATTCCAGATGGTAGTTAGATTCCTTCTTGCTGAAAGTTGGTAGGAATAGTGTGACTGTTATGTCCAATGTTGGCACTGACCATTTGTGCATGTCTAGGATGGCTTATGAATGCTTCTATGACACTTTTAGTAGGGATTTCATCGGGGTCATCTCATATATGTTTTCTCATCACTTCATTCTGAGGGTCAAAAGAGACCATGGCATTGTTATGGTCTATCGTTGTGTCAAACAAACTAGTGGCATAGTTGGTACCCATGTCTTTCCTCTTCTTCAATCTGGTTTCGAATGGCATGAAATGAATGTTACTCAAGGAATGCAAGATGCTAGTACTATTTCCTATGGATAATATGCAAGATACCTAGGATGCAGGATTAATGGATGACGCTAAATGATAAAAGGATATCTTAAGAACCTAGGATGACTTGATGTAACAAAAGGATTATGATTTTCTTTCCCTAATGTAAGTTTGATGATGGTGTCAACCTAAGACAGACTTATGGTCTTTGGAAGATAGGATTCTTTGTTGATGTGAACCAACCTTTTTCTCAAGGTGATGAGGTTAGAAAGAAAAAGTGGGCTATCCTGAGCAATGCTTAGCTAAGGAAGCCTAGGAAGGATTTGGATTAAGATTTAGGTATTATGCTACTCAAAGGATGTGACACCAGGATTGGATTTTTTTTGGATTTTTGGATTCTTGGAATTGATTGATTGGATAATGATGGATTTGATTGGATTCTTGTTATGTTGGTTGGAATATGAAACTCCTAGGAATGAGGATTAAAATGAGGTTCATAAAATGCAAGATAAAAGGACATAAGAAGAGGAGTAACCAGGTGATGTAGCGATGTGCCAACTAGTCGTATTGTTCAAAGCTAACAAAAGCTTTTTTCATGTGATACTTTCTTCTGAAACGTGCAATATTGTTGTTATACATAACCTTGTCGTATTCTATGCACAAGTGGATCTCTTTCTTGATAGAATCAAGGATATGTTGGTATTGTTTAGCCTTGCGATAGTTTCCTTTTTTTCTCTAATCATGGGAGGTAATGGGGTCTTCACTTTCTTATGTGTTTCCATATTTGACATGCCAGAGGAACAAATGTTTGCAATTGAAAAGTCATTTGTTGCTGATAAAGATCTTAGTTATATTGTTCAATGACAAGAACAAGTTTCAAATCATACATCAAGGTAGTGACTGCACTAAGTATACCTTGATTCAAACATGGTCATTCAAATATCAAAAACAATGCACCAATGGACAAAGCAACCTTGAGGACTAGGGGGAGTGTGTGAAACCTTTGATCAATGTTAAACAAGAAAAATCCTACCTAAGGAAGTTGGTTGAGTGTCAAAATATTTTCCCACGCTGAGTATTCCTTCGCCTCACATAAAGTGATATTGGCTTTGGCCAGGACTATGCACGTTGTGGGTTTTGAGAAGAGACACAATGCTTGAATCGCATAAGCTCACTCATGCCAGAATCATGCTTTAAACGCCTGTTAGAATACATATGTTGGGTGTAAAATATTTAGGTGATCCGGGTAAATTCCAGTTGGATCGATCCTTGAATGTTTATGCTGTATTTTACTGTTAAGTTTCTGTAAGCTTATTTCATTAGTACAATAAACTGCACACTTTTGTTGTTTATTGCTGCCGAGAAGATCTGAGTTGTTGAAGTGGTATAAAGTTTTATGGGCACATCTGGACCTAAGGATAACTGATTCACCCCCCCTCTCAGTTATTCTAAATTCATTCTAACATATATATACTGAACAGTCTAGGTCACTCATCAGTCCATAGGACAGATAGTGGTAAATAGGTTTTGTGGAAACTTTCAACTCTCATAGATGAAATTTGGTGAATAGATGTGGTGTTTAATATAATAAGTTTGGATTAAACTCGCTATATACTGGAGACAAAGACCTATTAGGGTATATTATCCCCGATTATGATTTTTTGGATATTCTTAAACCATAGGAGGTAGACATATGGTTAGAACCTATGGCTATTTACTCTTTGGCTTAGCTATATGACCATTTCAATAAGAGTAAAATGCATGGACCATTTTTCTTATAAGAAATAATAATGAACACTTCCCTCATCAAAGAAAAAGATAATAGAATAATTTAGATAACATATTACCTATGTATAATCTAGAGTAGATTAATATGGATTTTGCACAATACTAACATTCATGATAGAAGAAAATTACCAGCTCAAAGAATTAAAAATATATTTTCTAATGAAGTACTTAGTAAAGTGACTAACCATAATCTATCCTTTGAAAGCAATTTTTCTCTTTTGATGTATTATGTATGCATGAAGTACACATAGGATGAAGGGAAAGATAGTATGTAGAATACTAGAATATGGTAGGGATTTAGACTACAAGGATTGCTTCTTACAAAAGAATTGTTATACCAAACCAGAGAAAAGTAATTGAAGGCAAGATTGAGAACTTTAAAGTTCATAAATGTAAATTTTAATGTAAAAAATTATAAGGGAATAGTCTTAGAAATGGAAAAATTGAAAAGGAAACGTATAATTCCATATTTTGTAAATGAGGGTATGCCCTCATAAACTGCAAGTAATTTTTTGATCTGGACTATGTCGTTACCATCATTTATTGTTTCCATCGTCTATAATACGTCACGAAACCCTCATATAGCCAACATGTTATGGTGAGATTTATAAGTGATCATGGAGGTCACTCATAAATGACATCATAAACATTTTTTCTACATGGTGGATTGATGGTGTGGTGATTTTCTAGCTCCTCAATACTCACAACTTTATTGCTTTCTTATAGAAATGCAGATTATGTACATGAGACAAGGTTTGTCAACTTCTTGTCAAAATTAATTAAAAATTATAATAGATTTCAGAATATTGGGGATATCACAAAAGATAACTAATAATTTTTTTATGGGAATATTAGGGGTTGTGGGAGTGATGGAATAATTATTGATGCACTTAGATAATTTTTACTAGTGGGGTAGTATGTCTCTATTGTTTTAGGTTTTTATTTAATCCTTGGAGAAATTTTAAAAATAAAGATTTGGATGACATTGGATTTGGAGAAGGATTAGATAAGATATTAGATGAAGGGTTGGATGAAGGAATAGGTGTGAATTGATATGTGGATAGTACGGAAAGGTATTTAAATAAAATATCAAGATAGTGGGAATGCTATAAACATATGGCAGATAAGATAAAAACAAATAGATGAAGGGTAAGATGGGTATTCCTTGTGAGAGGAATCATAAGCATAACCAATACATATACACACGTAGGTAGGATGGGGAAAGTTTTTATATTCAATTATTGGTCACAAGGTAGTTGGTTATGAATAGGTGAAAAATAAAATTTGTAAGGAAAGATTATTGATAATAATGGTATTAAGGGGATCAATGTCATGCTTCTCTAGATTAACAAGACTATAATCATCATCAAGATAAAGGATGGATTTGGAGAATATTTAAAATGAGGGGAATCATAAAAATTAAATGGATTTGTGTTGTTCATTGAAATACTTAGATAAAATGAGAGATGAGATGAAATGGGAGGAGAATTTTAGAAGATAGGTTGAATGGATTAGAATAACATGGATGAAAAGATCTTAAGATTTTTTTTATATGAAAATATCTTGAGGTTGAAATCTCAATTTCATATAAGGAAACTTCATTTTGGATGAAATATGGATCAAAAGGGTGAAATAAAGGTAAAAGAGGTATGAAAGTTGATGTTCAAAGTGATTGGCTTAAATTTGGATAGAAATAATGGTTTAGGAACCATCAATGCCACAACATGATGTGAATGCATTATTTTTGCAAATTTAAAACAAAGTTTGTGTACATTTAAAGGAGAAATTATTAAGAAGCACATGCACAAAAGGGTGATAGATTGTCATGTCCCTTTTTGTTTAAAATTGGATTATGGTCTATATTAACCCATTTTATTATAATGTGGGTTAATTGAACAAGTTGTGATGGCGGTCATGTCTACTTTAGTTTTACGGGCCTTGATAACTAGATTTGCACATGGTGCCTTTGTTCTCCCTTACTAGTGATTTAAGACGATTGTTTAAATTCTTATTTATTGATAACAGATTCAATATAGCTAAAAGATGATTGATTTACCTGCAGTTTCTTTGTGCAAAATATTGTTTTTTAAGGAAAATATTGTGGAATGATGACTCCCTTTTTGCATAATTATGTTTTGGTATGGGTTGGTAGTTAAGGAAAAGATAGGTTACTCTTCCAAGACATCTGACTAGAAGATGATTTAAATCCACCTTTTGTGCAATTCTTCCATTCTTTCTTCAATTCTCGAGAAAGGATTGTTTCCCACAGGTACAAAAGATGGAGGACACCTTTGTTCGAACATTAAAGAAGAAAAAATCTTTTGAAGGTCCTACGAGTAAGGAACGAATGTTGGGTCTGCTTAACTTTAAAGATGACCCGCTGGCTCTAGCTGCTTTAGATGTTCTGGGGAGCGAATTTCAACAATGTTTTGCAAAATGAGGTTTGAATATTGATGTCATCTCTTTGGTTATTTCTTGGGATTTGGAACTTGGTGATCCTGAAAGGGAGGTTAAGCGGCTAATGGATTTTCTTTTTGACAAGGAGTTGTTTCTTGGTTTAGATTATTTTCTTGAATGGGTCATGCCCAGGGTTGGGCTGGAATATAGTGAGTGCTTTGAAGACCCTAAGTATGGTGACAAGTTGGGGTGTGTCCATTTTCTTATATGGTGGGGAAAAGTGGACAAAAATGCCTATGTAAATAACATTAGAGAAAAATGGCAAAGACTGAAGGATATTGCCAACAATATTTGCATCACAGAGGAGGTGAGAATTTGTGTTGTGTTTGTTGGTGCTCAAAAATGATGGACCATTTTTGGCCAACTGACAGGCACAAACTAGTGCCTCTGTAATTCTAGCTTGATTGAGCCAGGGTTGGTAGGCCTGAATTCACAAGTGCCCTATGCTACACAGACAAATGAAATTCCTTCCAAAGGTGGTGAACTGTCCTTGGAGGAGAATGATATAATCTCCTAATAACTATATTTTATGAAATCTAAACTAAAATTTAAAACTATCACTAAAACCTAATTGCTAATGTATAAAATAATCTTACAATCCTTTTATAAAACACATTTAGGGTCTTTGTAATAAAATAGTTTCACATTTCAAACACAAACCCTAATATATATTGAAATGAAGGTGAAAAATAAAATAAAAGCATACACTTCAAATCAATTAATTAGTATTTCCTAAAATGGAAAAGTTACAAATAAATCGCATATGGTAATATGTAATCAATTATGCTCATTTTACCCTACAATTTTAATTTCTAAAATCAAAATTACAATAGGGTAAGATTACAAGATTACATTTAGGTATTTGAAAACTAAAGATTAATATCAATTAAAAACATTTCAAAACCTAAAAACATAGTGACTTTTTCAAAAATAATTTACCTTATTAGATTTTTTCACTTTTAGCATTTTTAGGGTGAATTAAAATGAAACCTAAAAAGGATCACATTTGTAAAAAATCTAAATCTCGTAAAATATAAAATCCTCTTAAAACACAATATACAAGAGAAATCCAAATACATTTTTAACCTAATAATTTATCCCTAAACTACTAAAAAGAATAAAATAATCTTTAATTTAGCCCTTTATTTCTACCCATATTCTCAAGGAGTACAATAGGACAATCGGTTAGGGTAGGTCGGGTAGTTAGGATAGGAAAAAGGATGGCTCGAGAGGTCGAGTGTTCAACTCCCGATCCCCACTCTTTTTTACATAACTACATTGTTTATTATTTTAATAATTATTTTATTTCAAAATGTACATGCATTAAAATTATTGAAATAAAATAACCAACAACCTACTTCATGAACATAAAATAATGACATAAAAATAATATAGGGAAATTAGATAAAAATGAAATTGAAGATCATACTTCCCTAATGCTTTGTTTATTTAGAACCTAAAATTTTTGGTGTCAACAGTGGCTCTTATTGGGGACGTGCATTCATGCCTGGATGCAGCGAGATTCTAGTTATCTTTGGAAAACTAGACCATAGTGAGAAAAGAAACATGAGGCTTAAATAAAATAACTAAAATAATATACAAGTTAGAGAGTACTTCCTATTTTACGAGAAAAAGTGCTTCAAATACTGACCATGAGTTGGGAACTCTTGAATAACTTCATCAGTATCCTTTAAATAATATGAATTCTCTCCTACCTTTGAAATGACAATGTAAGGTCCTAGCCATAATGCCTCAAACTTACCATGTTTTCCTTTATCCTAGTTTTTTGCATTCCATTTTAGTACCCAATCACCTCCTCTGAACGGCCTATCTAATGCTTTCTTGTCATGAAGGGTCTTAATCTGTCATTGTTGATAAATATTCCTTTCTTGTGCTATTCTTCTCATCTCATCTAGTTCTGATAACTGGCTCAACCTCTCTTCCATAAAATTTACATCCTCAAGCTCTTCTTCTTGGATGAACCTGTAGACTAGCAGGAGATTGTTTAATGGTAACCTTGCTTGCTTCCTATAAACCAATTCATAAGAACCAAAACCTATTGATATTTTCACTGTTACTGTGTCTACCCATAAAGCTATATTTAGCTTTGAATCCCATACCTTCTTGTTATTGCTCAACATTCTCTTGATGATCTTTCGTATATTCTTATTTCTTGATTCTGCTTGACCGTTCCCTTGCGGATGATACGGGGATGAATATGATAGGATGATACCATATTTCTCACAAAATTTTGAAAATTCCTTAGATCTAAAACACATGTCGTTGTCACAAAGAATCCTGCAAGGTACTCCAAATCTGGTAAGTATGTTCTCTGTCAAAAATTTGATAACCACCTTGCTTGTATCCTGTCTCGTAGGTATAGCCTCAACCCATTTTGTAAAGTAGTCTATTGCAACCAATATCCACTTGTGACCTCCACTCAAAGCATCTGCAATTTCCCCAATGAAGTCTATTCCCCACATTTTGAAAGGTTCCTCAATTTGTAAAAGGATAAGGTGTAAGGCACCATTGTATTTTAGTTTTCCAGAGAACTTTGGACAAGATTCACACCTTTTGACATATTCATGACAATCCTTGAATACATGGGGCCAATAATACCCAACTTTTAAGATCTCATGAGTTGTCATCTTGGCTAAGAAGTGACCGCCACATACCCCATCATGCAACTCTTTGATAACTAACTTAGCCTGATAGGTGTCTAGATAAAATAAGAGGATACCATCATTATTTTTCCAATACAAGTCTCCTCGAATCAGTACATATCTTGAAGCTTGTAACTTTATAGCTCTTTTCTGATTATCACTTAGACCTTCTTGACACTTCATATGCCTTAAGAAGTAGACTATGTTTGTGTACCATGGACAATGTTCGATGCTCATTTATGCACTTTCCAAATCTACTTGGTTTACTTGGGCTGCATCCAAATTTGTCTCTACCATGAGTTTAGCTAGTCCTTGACCTCTTACTAACTTAGTGATTTTCATTTCAATATCAAACTCTTGAACTTTATTGATCCATCTGCATCTTCTACCTGTGACTTCTAATTCCCTCAATATGTCTTTAGTTACCGCAATAGGTACATATGCCACAATCTTAGCTCCATCTAGATAAGGCCTGAATGACTTCACTACCTTTACTAATGCATAATATTGTTTCTCATGTATATCATAGTTTAACTCAGAAGCTTGTAAAATTTTACTCAAGAAGGCTATCAGTTTCTCATGTCCTTCATCATTTTTCTATAATAGGACAACTGAAATGGTGTGAAAGGAAGCAAAAGAGAATAGTTGAAAAGATTTTGAGAAATCAGGGGATCTCAAAACCAGAGCTTCCTTCATTGCTTTCTTAATGTTAGCAAAATCCTCTAAGGCCTCATCTTTCCATTTTAGAACTACATTCTTCTTTAACATCTTTGCAATAGGTTTAACAATTTTAAAAAAATTTGAGACAAACCTTCTCACAAAGTTGATTTGTCCAAAGAAAGATTGAATCCCCTTAAAATTTTTAAGAATCTAAATCTTATTAATTGCTTCAATTCTTTCTAGATCTATCTTCACTCCATCTCTAGATATGATATGTCCAAGAAGTTTACCTTCAGTTACCCAAAAATGACATTTCTTTGGGTTTAAGGATATCCCATACTCAAGGGCTCTTTTGAAGATTTGTTCTAAATGCTTGCAATGGTCTTCTGCCCTTTTGGAATAAGCTGTGATGTCATCTTGATATATTGCCATAATAACATCAATGAAATCCTCATAAGCCACATCCATGGCTCTCTGAAATGTAGCCCCGACATTCATAAGTGCAAATGGCATCCTTGCATAAATGTATGTACCCCATGGTGTTGTGAATATCATTTTATATTGTTCTTCATCTTTGACCTTCACTTGATTGTACCTAGAGAACCCATCCATCATGGATAACAGTTCATTTCCAGTGATTTTTTGTAATAATGCTTCCATGTTAGGTAATGCATAATTGTCTTTTAATGAAGATATGTTTAAGTTCCTGAAATCTACACAAAGTCTGATATCTCCATTTTTCCTCCTAACAGGTACCAAATTTGAAACCCAAGTAGAGTGCCTAATTGGCTTTATGATGTCAACATCTCTCATCTTTATTAGTTCCTCCTTCATCTTAGGAGCCAAAGTTGGATTTATGGGTCTTTGCCTTTGTCTAAAGGGCTTTGCATCTGGTTTTAAGGGTATCTCATGTTGGAATAAGTCCTCCCTATATGCTTTGAGGTCATCATAAGACCAAGAAAATACATGTTTGTACTTTCTAAGCAAGCCAATAATTTTTGATTTGATTTTTGGAGTTAGTTTCTTACCAATAAGAACTTCTTTGGGAGTATGTTCATTTCCCAAATTTATCTTTTCTACTTTTTTACCAGAGTTTGGTCTATCTTGATTTCATTCTTAGAGTCTTTATGATCAAACATTCTTTCTAATGCCACAAGCCCCGTTGGGATTTTATTAGTCTTAAGATGAATGATCTCTTTCCCAAATATATTTTATTTTCCTTCAACTATTTCAACATAATCATTCAAATCAATAGACTAATCTTCATATATTTCTTCACATGCAAGGAATTTTATGATATCTCTATCATCTTCAAAATCTTTCCAATTTTTAATGTTATCAAGCACTACTGGTCTTGATTTGGTCTCAACCTGTATAATATCTTCACAAGGAATATCATTTTTCTTAACTTCTAGGTTAGCCATAAAATCAGAAAGAATATTTTTAGACCTATCTATCCAAGTTATTGAAAAAGCATCAAAACACTCTATGGAATCCCAAACCTCATTTTTGTACCTCTTTAGGTTATGATTCTTAGTAAAAAACTTATCTCAAATTTGAGATACTACTAATTCAGAATCCCCATAAATAGGAACAAGTTTGATACCATGTTTACCTGCTATTTTTAGACCTATCAGAAGTGCTTCATACTCTACAGTGTTGTTAGTACACTCAAAAGCTAACAAAAGGGAATAATTGAAGGATTTCCCAGTTGGGGATACAAACACTACACCTGCTCCATTACCACTTTTGCTACATGATCCATCAAAAAATATTTTCCAAATGCAAGCAATATTTTCTTTAGCATGTAACTCAATAGGATTAGTATTTTCAACAACATTTTTATGAATAGTTACTTGGAAATTCTCTATATCTGTGTGGCAAAAGTATGTAACATGACTTGGGTCAATTTCCTTGATGATATAAGTAGACCTTGGTACCCTATCAATCCTCATAATCCTATCATTAAGTGGAATAGAAGCATAAGATAAATCTAATTGGACATTACCACCTACCAAGTTATACCATTGTTTAGATAATAACATTCCATAACTAGGTGGTACTTCTAGAACAATGATATCAATATTATAAGATTTTTTAGGACAAGAAGGAAACTTGAACTCAACATTTTTCATTATTCCAATAACTGGGATAGATCTATTATCCATAGCATATCACTTGCCATAAGTAGTATCTACATTCATCCCTAATTCCTTCATAACTCCATGAGGCATGATATTAACTGCTGCTCCATAGTCTAACATACAATTTCTTACTAATTTATTGTTTATTAACAACGTTGGAAAGAAAGGGTCCACTTTAGTAGTATCCTCATTTATAGATGTTCCTAGATAAATAACTAGTAACTCTTCATTATATTTTTGTTCTTTGGAATCCCTTTTAACAACGTCATTGATTAGTTTGAGCGTTTCATTCCTGCAATTAGTTAATTTCATCATTTCCATTAGAGGGACAAAATTTTCACCTAAGACAATGCTTGAGAGATAAACAAAGCACAATTAGAAATTTGGTTACCATTGCTTTGCTTGTTCACTGGTTTTGTTATCTTTGGTGTTGGATCAACTTGCCTTTTAGGAAGTTCTACTTTTCCACTCTTTTCATCACTACTCTTGTTTGAAGCTTTCAATATTCCCACTGCTTGTTCATGTTCTGAGTTTATAGCTCTGTTCCTCAAATGATAGTTTCTACGAACCTTTTCCAATGCTTCCACAGTATATGCTTCTCTTTCCTCTCTAGTTGACCTTCTTATTTCTAGATTCTCATCATTATCTAAAAATATTTTTTGCTATTGATAATATCCCACCTTCCTATAATCCTCATTTGGTATATAATCTTCTTCAGAATCATCACTATCTGCTACCCAAAATGGGTTGGATGACATTGCATTTACCATGGGTTGATCCTCATCTCTCTGATTATCTTCTTCTAAAATTGTGTGAGCTAGTAGACATCCCTCCTATGAATGTGGTACTTTGCATACATCGCACCAAAGTTCACCTTCTATGAAGTGATTATTTCTCTTAAGTGGGTCAGGAGTTTCCATCTTATTTTTCAAAGGTTTTCCATCTTTCCAGTCAATATGATAAGGCATGTCTTGCAACTTGTATCAATCATTTCTGTTGAAGTTTCTGTCACTTCTGTTTGCCTGAGCATGATCCTTATTTATTTGTAAGTTTTTTACCATCCCCCATATTTCATCTATTTTGTCCTTATCCTCATTCTATCTTGGAACTATGGGGTTGAAAATTTTAGGGTCGTTTCTCTTATCTGTTCTCCTAGCAGCTATCTTATTGTTTTCAATAGTCAATGTAATTTTAAATGCTTGTGGTAATGTTGTTAGGTTACGAGACCTTATTTCATAATTTATCTTAACATTAAAAGCTGCCATGTAGAAAGATATTAAAAATGGATCCAAAGGGCGAATATCTTTAGGAATCTTATTTAACACTTTGTTGAACCTTTTGTTAAAATCCTTTACTGTCTCATTTATATTATTTTTTATACTATTTAAATCATGAGACACAAAATTTGGATCCCTGTGATCTGCAAATTCTTCTAAGAATTGATCAACAAAATCATTCCAACTACTGATTGAATTGTCTAGCAAGTTTCTGCACCATTCATCTGCACTATCTTTTAGGGATTGTACAAATGACTTCATAAGCACATCTTTGTAAGTTATTTCAAATTTGTACACAATATTTTTAACATTGATAACATGTTGTTCTGCTAATTGAACTCCATTACCATTAAATTTGGGAATGGAAGATTTAATTCCTTTGGTATCGGATCAGGAGAACACATAATATTTGAAAAATCTAACTGCCTATATCTTTCATTAATCATTTAGAATCTGACATTTTCTCTATTTCTAACTTGACCATTATTTTGAAAAAAATTGATTTTGTGAAACAGGGTTACCTCTCTAATTTTGATTTCCCTGATTACCATATTAGCTGGTGTGAACATGATGGATAAAATCCCTCTGATTACGTGCATATCTATTCTATGTCAAGTTTCTATGGTATCTAGTATTCTGATAAGGCTGACCAAGGTTAATGTCATATACATTCTTCTCATTATGATATTGATATCCATTAGCATTCATCCTTTGTTCTAGATGTTGTGCATGTTCTCCAGAAGGTTGTACATAAAAATGATTGCGCTCTCTTTATTGGTCTCTGTAATAATGATTCATCATGTCATCCTGAGCCTCCACATGGTTGTTATCTCCCTTATACATAATACTTCCAGGATATTGCATACTTAAATAATTTTTCTTACTGCAATCATTTCTTGGCTCACAACTCTCATAACACTGCACGGTTTCCTCCTGGTGGATGTGGTGACATTGTGTAAGATCATGCACATTGTATGGGTTTGGAGAATGTCTATTACCTTGCGTAGGAACTCCACTAGGCTGTGTGTTACAATATTGCTCCATATTATTATAATGCTTGATATATTGATTCATGTCACTATCTTTCAACCGCTTATCATTATTGCACAAGCTGGATATATGTTTGTATTATCTTTTATATTGGTCATATGTATATCCTTTTCTATCTTTATGCTGCTCATAATTATGCTGATCAATTTTATCGTGCATATTACTTAACTCTCCTTGCGCGCACTGCATGTTATATTTATTTTGTTGCTGTAGGTGACTTAATTTCTCTATGTGATCTATTTGCTGGGTGCAATACCCCCCTCGTGCTTCGTTACACATGTCAGGCAGCTGGTGATCCATGTGATGCGTATTAAAATAAACTTTCTCATGATTATCACCTTTGCTATGGATTTCATTATATTTCATGTATTTATTCTACTCAATAGCTACATGGTTCTGCACATCAAAATAGCTATGCTCACCTTTGTATGGTTGCGCAGAATATTTCCTGCTATCCCTATGTTGTGTGTGACCTATATCATTCCATGTGGACTTGACATCTTGTTGTGTGGGGTAAATATCACCTTGTGCGTTGTTTCTGCCACCTTCTCTAGTTTGCATATTATCTTTATATTGTCACGCAATATGTATCTTTGTCTATCCTTGGTGTTGCATTAATCCCCCATAGTGTTGCGTGCCATGTTCCAAGACATCATGCTACTCATAAGTTGTTTGCTATATATGATTTTCATGGAGCTACGTGGATTTTCTTTTAGGCTGGTCACCTTCCATTTCTCCTTGTGTAAGTTTATACCTGGGCCGCACATAATGTATAGAGTTTTCATAAGGTGGTGTGGGCTCCACATTATGATGCCTAGGTTTGATATATTGCTGGGAAATATAATTTTTAACCTATGGATGATTTTTATTATTGTCACCTTGCATATCAATATGATAATGTTGCGTATTATTTCCAATTGGCTGTGAAATATATTTCTCACCACCTTGCGTAAGGTTTTCATAATATTCATCGATGTCTTTAGGCTGCAAACAGTTAACATAAAACCGTGCAAGTTCTTCACCAAGAGGTGTGAATTTATATTGTTTGGATTGATTTTGGTGTATAAAACTATGACCATTTTCAATATTTAAATGATCCCCATCAGCATTACACTGCTGAGTATTTGAGTTTATTCCAGTATCATGTACTCTATCAAAATGATTTTTCAATCTATCAACATGTTCTCTTCCATCTTTGCCACACTGGGCATGAACATTCTGATGATGCTTACAACCATTTAATACACATGGACATTTATTTCACTATCATGATCATGTTTTCTATCACTCTCTTTTCTCCAACGATCTTAATCTCCCCGATCACTGCTATTTCTTGCAATCCTTCTCGCAATGTCTTGATTGTCACAGTGATTATTAGTGCTCCCCCACTTGTCATTTGTGTTGTATAATGGGTTAGTAAAATATTTGAAAGGATCATTGATGCATTGCCTATGAGGAGGGTTGTATCTAGGCACCCGAGTATCTTTATCAATAACTTCATTATTATTTACTTCCCCATTTTCAGCATCACTTCTTTCAGGTGAAAGAATACTTTCCCTTTTTATTCCCAACTTTCTAAGAGCTTCATCGGGCTATCTTCTGAGAGCTCTGAGCATCTTCTCATCTTTATTCTCTAATCTAATCATCCCTTGAATTACTTCATCCACCCATATATCCTCCTACTCTTGTTCATAAACAACTTCTTGATTACCAGGCTCAGAATATGGAAAAGTATTTCTATACTCATTGTTACTCATTGGGCTATGTTGATTTGAACTTGGGAACTACTCACAAACAACCTCCTGATCATTCTAATTTATTGAATAAATTGTTCTTTAGAGATCTTCTCCCTAACATAGGCTTTTATTGAAATTGAGTTTTAGAGTTGCCACCTCACCTTTTGTAAGGAATATATAATTGTTCTGAGTCTTTTATCCCAATAGAGTCTTTATAACAATAACCAAAGATTCAAAAACTGTCTTTCACTGATAGCTTCCCCAGCAGAGTCACCAATTTGTTGGTCCTCAAATGATGGACCGTTTTTGGCCAATTGACAGGCACACACTAGTGCCTCTACAATTCTAGCTTGATTGAGCTAAGGCTTCTAGGTCTGAATTCACAAGTGCCCTATGCTGCACAAATGCATACACAGACAAATGCAATTCCTTCCAAAGGTGGTGAACTGTCCTTGGAGGAAAATGATATAATCTCTTAATAACTGTATTTTATGAAATCTAAACTAAAATGTAAAACTATCACTAAAACCTAATTGCTAATGTATAAAATAATCTTACAACCCTTTTATAAAACACATTTAGCGTCTTTGTAATAAAATAGTTTCACATTTCAAACACAAACCCTAATACATATATTGAAATGAAGGTGAAAAATAAAATAAAAGAATACACTTCAAATAAATTAATTAGTATTTCCTAAAATGAAAAAGTTACAAATAAATCGTATATTGTAATATGTAATCAATTATGCTCATTTTACCCTACAATTTTAATTTCTAAAATCAAAATTACAATAGGGTAAGATTACAAGATTACATTTAGGTATTTGAGAACTAAAGATTAATATCAATTTAAAACATTTCAAAACCTAAAAACATGGTAACTTTTTCAAAAATAATTTACCTTATTAGATTTTTTCACTTTTAGTGTTTTTAGGGTGAATTAAAATGAAACCTAAAAAGGATCACATTAGTAAAAATTCTAAATCTCGTAAAATATAAAATCCTCTTAAAACACAATATACAAGAGAAATCCAAATACGTTTTTAACCTAATAATTTATCCCTAAACTACTAAAGGGGATAAAATAATCTTTGATTTATCTCTTTTTTTCTACCCATATTCTCAAGGAATACAATAGGATAATCGGTTAGGGTAGGTCGGGTAGTTAGGATAGGAAAAAGGGTGGGTCGAGAGGATGAGTGTTCAACTCCCGATCCCCACTCTTTTTTACTTAACTACCTTGTTTATTATTTTTATAATTATTTTATTTCAAAATGTACATGCATTAAAATTATTGAAATAAAATAATCAACAACCTACTTCATGAACATAAAATAACGACAAGAATTTATGCCTTTTTATTCATTTTAATTTTTAATATAGGGAAACTACATAAAAATGAAATTGAAGATCATACTTCCCTGATGCTTTGTTTATTTAGAACCTAAAATTTTTGGTGTCAACGTTGTTTGTGGAAGTCCCTCGCATGAATCAAGGCTCGAGAAGTGGGCAGCCGGCAACTGCGGTGTGATGCTGCCTTAAAATGCAATTTTTTTTTTTTTGCATTCGATAGTTTTGGTAAGCATAATTTTGCAAGCGTATGTCAAAGCCTTCTGGTTTTGTGCATGCTCTAGCTTCTGAAAGACATAGGAATGGGTGGAGGATGGCAGTTGTGCATCATTTTGTGAACGATATGCAGCTCTTTGTTCAGTGTTTTTGTCTTTCTATCCTTATGTATGAAGGTTGTCTCGAGTTGTTTTTTTTTCGATAAAAGTTTTTCCAAGTTTGCCTGCTTATGTTAAAATTGTGCTACTCATTTTATGCAGACCTATATAGAAAATTGATGCTGGAGCATCTTGGGTCATTGGAAATCCTTCTCAACCAAAAAAATGTTTTCTTTTATTCTTTATCTTGTTTGAAGGCTTCTCGATAAAGTACTATGTTACCCTGTTGCTTGGGTATGCTTGTCTCGAGTTGGTCTCTATTGCTTGGGTTTCTTTCACTTAGGTATGCTTGTTCTGAGTTTTTTTTCTATCACTTAGGTTTTTTTTTTATCACTCGGGTATGATTGTCCCGAGTTCTTTTTTCGTCGCATGAGTTTTTTTTCCATCGCTTGGGTATGCTTGGCTAGAGTCATTTTCTGTTGCTCGGGGTGTTCTCACGTGAGTCACTCTATTGGTCAGTCATCCTTTTCTCGAGTTGTTTATTTTTTGAGTTGGATCTGGTGGCTAAATTATGCATTTAATTTCCATGGCTTAATTAATAGGGGGTCTCTCATTTGGATCTTTGTGGACCTAAATCTGGGTCTCACTTATGGATTTCAGCACCGACCTCTTTGGTGGACTCTTGTATATATTTATTTCTCTGTTCTCAGTTTTAGATAGTAGTTTTTGGGGAGAAGATAGGAGAATTAGATATAATCTTATCTGTTGAGATATTGTAAGGTACGTCAGTGACCTCACATTTTTGAAGATCATTTCAGTAATTCATTGAATGTATTTGGCCAAAAGTGGGAAGGCATTACAACCTGACATGTAATGACTTTAATCAATTAATGAAAATGATTTCTTCCATTTCTTCTCTCACTGTGTTGTTTTTGTTTCCACATTGTGTGTGCAAGTTGGTTTGGTAGGTGGGAGTGCCCATGGCCCCTCCTGCCATCCAACCTTGCATCAAGTGGTATTAGAGCATTGATGAGATCTAAGTTCCTTCTTGTAAACCCTATCCCTAGTTGGTGATATTGTTTTAGGGTGGAAGATTATGATCTGACCTGGAATTTTAGAGGGATTCAAGATGGTTCATGGCAGAGGAAATGCAGATCCAGATCCAGGTGACCAGGGTTCTTTGTACAACTTGACCTCATTTCCATTTACAGGGATACTTTCATAGGAAAAATATAATTACATCTTTCCACCCATTGTTGTAGCCCACTGTCTTGACAGAAGCATACCATAATATGGCTTAGTATCAACAACTACTATATCCATTTTGTAAGTTGCTTCAGGGAAAGCAATGATTTTGACCTCAATGTCTTTCAATGTTCCTATCACAGGACCTTCCCTGTTGTCCATAGCATAACAACTTCTAGTAGGTGTGGTGACCTGAAGGCCCAATTCCTTCATGACATGATAAGACATTACATTTGTTGCAGCTCCAAAATCAATCATGCAATTTTTTACAAAAAAATTATTAACTATTAAGGTGACATAGAATGGGTCAATAGATAATGGTTCTTGGATAATTATGTTTCCAATGCAAATGTTGGAAAATTCTTTGCTTTTCAATTTTCCTTTTACTTTCCCTTCTCTTTCCTTAACAAGTGGAATGTCCATTTTACTATCATTTTATGTCAAGGGTATTTTCTCTTGGTTTGGCACAGACACATCATGTATCCCTCTTACAAGTGCTAAAGAAACTTCTTTATGTTCTTTTATTTTAACATCTCCATGAGTGGGATTGAAACCTTCATTTGATTTAGAGCATTTGTCATGTCAAAAAGGGGTAATTTAGAGGACATATCACTCATCATTTTACCTTTCTTGGATTTATCATTGGCTATTTGTTCCTCCTTTTCTTCTTCCTTTTCAACATGATCAGAAGAGGGTCCTGCTTGTCTTTAAGACTTTTCATCTTTATTTTCCTTGACATGAGAATCCTCAGTAACTTGAGGTGAATCCTTTCTAACATAGACAGGGGCAGGTTTACCTTGAGCTGGTTGTACTATTCTATTTCTAGATTAAAGGCATTTCTGGCTTGATTAATTGCTGCAATAGTCAAAGATCTCTTTTCCTCATCAATAGGAGTTTTAAAATGAGAATGTCATCTATCACTTCTCACTGTATTTATAGTCACTTGTGAAACACTATCAACCCAATCACTTTGGTAAGGTGGAATCTGTGATTGATATTCTAAACAAGAATTTTCTTATGTGCACAAGTTATCATAAGATGAACCAGTGTCAGAAAACCATGGGTGTGGTTTCTTTACTGTGAACATATTGATGGTAGGGCCTTCTTGTTCCCTTTCTACTATTTGATCAAACAAAGCCTGGGATACTACACATTGATAGGAAGAATGTGGAATATTGAAAGCATCACACCAAGGAGTGTTCTCAACATAGTTGGCACTATTCCTTTTCAGGGGATCTGGGGTTTCTTTGGCTTTTGGGTTATCTTGTCCATTAGGGACTAGCTTTACATTATTCCAATTTGTTTTATATGGGTAATCTCTTAGGTTAGGATATTTATCAAACCTTTGGTTAGTGTATTTATTGTCACAAAACCCTCCCCTGACATTTTTTATCCATTTTGGCATAAAGATCTTTTAATGCACTTACTAGTTTATCCAATGTATAATATTCTTTGACAGTTTTGTTGGCATATCCATTTTCCTCCCAAATTTTATTATCTTCCCTTTTCCCCAATTTTCTTGATTCTCTCCTATTGTTTTCAATGTCAATAGATATTTTTTAAGCATCGCTTAGGGTTTTTGGGTTCTTATCTCTGAGTAAGTAAGACATTTTACCATCAACAATATTGATATAGGTTGTAACACATACTTCCTCATCTAACCTCAAGACTTGGAATAGTTTATTCATGGCCTTTTGAAATCTATTGTTAAAATCATCCATAGTTTCATTAGGGAACTTTTTAATGTTATTCAATTCATTCAACATGTATCCAGAATTCACATGTTCTCTATATTGTTCCCTAAAATATTTTACAAATTCATCCCAAGAAGCAATGCTATCATTAGGTAAATTTATGAACCAATCCCTAGCATCTTCTATTAATGATTAAACAAAAAGCTTCATAATGACATCCTCATTGCCAATTTCAAAGTAATTTATCTTATCACTAAAATCTTTCAAATTCTCTTCACAAGTAACAACATTATTTCCTATGAACTTGGGGATTTTGTCTCTTACCTCATAGGGGATCACACTAGGGTGACCGAGAATGCCTTCAAAGAAGAGAGCTCTATATCTGTTCATGTGGGCAAGTCTCCTTTGTAAATTTCCAAGCACACTATTACCACTTGGTCTAGTAGCTCCTCCTTGATTTTGAATGGGTGGGGGAACACTTTTTTTGGGTTAGAGACTTCAATGCTTGGGCCAGAAGTTTTGACATTCGAATTCAAAGCAGAAGATTGTACTTTAGGATCAAACCCTTGACTTTTTGAGATAGAGCCAGCAAAATTATTTTTTTGTTGTGTCCCATGATCAACTTCCATAGATTTTCTTGTAGAAGTGTTAGTGGTGGTGTGTAGGAAATCTATCCTCATTCTCATCAGTTGCAGTAGCTTCTAATTGTTTGGCTAAGTCCTCTTTAGCTTTTCTAGCTTGTTCCAGCTCAAGTTCAACTTGAAATATTCCCATAGGAATGGTAAATTTCTGTTTAGGTTCCTCTATAGTCACACCAATAACCTTTTCCTTACCTTTGTTGGAGGCATCTTTAGTACTTTCCTTAAATTTCACGTTCTGTTCAATCTCATATGGGTATAATTGTTTGATGGTAGGCCCTTCTTTCTCAAATTCATCATTGTCAAGATTTGTCATCTTGTTTGGGGCTTTCTTCCTCAAATCATTAAAATCACCAAATAGGTCTGGATTTAATCCTTTGACCTCTTGACTTAGGCTTTTAGCTTTGAGGTTATTTCTTCTGGTTTGAGCCAAGAGTTCTTCTCTTTCCACCATTAAATCATATAAATTTTGTCCACATTTCTTCTCTACCTCTGCTATTTCTTTTTCTTGTTCCTTTTTTCTTTTTCTTAAAGCTAGAACCTCATCCTACAACTTATCAGAATCATATGAGGTTGTCTCAGCATCAGAATTTTCTTCTAGTGGAGCCAAATTTTCTTCTGTAGGGAAGAAACCTATATCAATATTTTCTCCATCTCTAAAGGATCAAAGTTAGCATCAACTCTATAAGAGTCAATTGGTCCTATGGGTCCTACATCTTCGGATGAAGATGAATTTCTTTCTAGAGAAGGAGTCTCTATCCTACCCTTAGAGGTATTTGGGGAGTCATGTTTAGATATACCTCTCTTGGACCATTATTTCCTTTGGGGTGTATGGAAATCTTCTCCAACTTCTTTCTCAATATTTTCTCTGAAATAGGATCTAGTATTCCTTTGTTGACTCATCTTTTAGAATAGACAAATATATTCAATACGTTTAATGTGCAACACTGGAGTACATAGAGGTTAGAGTTGCCACCTCTTTTCAGAGGACATATATACAAAATGATTGAGAAGCTTTTCCTAACTTAGGTCTTCTTTTACAACCATAAATCTATATGACTTTTAGATATAAATTTTCTTGATAATCCCTCACCTTGGTCAATTGTTAACTTCAGACAAATTATTTTTCACTATCTGTGTCACTGCAAATCTTCCCCACTCTATAAATTTTCTTCTAAAGACAATTATCTAAACATGTATACTTTCAATAACAAAAATTAAAGATTGAATAAAATTTTATTGATTTGATGATAATGACTACTTACCCGAACTTGACCAGTGCCTAATCTTGGACCATAGAGTCACAATGAAACATACATTCACCAAAGATAATTAATTGAAACACAAGTAAAACTTCAGATAGAATGCCTTACAGACTATCCTCTCACTCTCAAACCCCTATATCAAATTCCTACATAAAACTCTAACCCTCTGGAACTATTTGCAATATTTAAACCCTCCTTGAAAGCAACTCACAAATAACAACACAGTTACCTTATAACTACTATATTTAAAATGCCTTACAAATTTAAACATAGAAGAGCTAAATGTAAATGAAAAAATACATCAATGATGTGAGACTGGAAATTCCATTATATTTTATTAATAATCCTTTGATTTCAATACATTTCAAACTTCACTGAAAACTTGAGACTTAGACACAATTCAAAAGCCTACCTCGCAGTTTTGATTTTACCATCCTTTACAATATATTACAACTTGCTATTTATAGTCAGCATTAGTCATCTTGGAATCCTTAAAGATCAAGGATGAAATAAGCTTCATATGACTAAGCTATAAGACAAAACTCAAAGACAAATAAGAAAAAATAACAAGTGGACAAAATAACCACTTTTGCTACAAGATATTCCAACTAATTCTTTGTCCTATGACTGCATGGTGATTATATTTTCTTGGAGGTAGCCATCTATAATCTGTTATCTTTGATGCTGGCAATGTAGGATCTTGAGTTCAAACTATATCAACCACTTTTTTGGGCTTCATCATCCACTTTCATGTCCTCACCTTCACCTAGATCAACTATTGTGTACTTTTTTTTCTAGGAAGCGTACACCTCATTACTTGGCCAATTGAAGCTAAAGACTTTATCTTTTCTATTGTTGATCTCCTTCTAGGTGGTATATGCCTTTTCAATCTCATCTGACCAAAATGCAAAAAATGATTTGGCCTTGCCAACTATCTCAACTATTTGAATAAACAATAGTGTACTTTCCAAGGTTATTATCCTGTTGGTTATAACCGCCAATGCTTCATTTATTTGTCAATGCCATAAAACTTCATCTTTGATCTTTCCATTTTTTCTGAAGAGATTTGGGACCAGCTCATACCTATCTTGTGAATTTTCTCTTTTTAGGGCCATTATTTTTCTTATGACAATGTCCCTTCTTATATCCATGTCCATGAGTAGTTTGACACATTTATGAGTGCTGGTGAGGACTATGTCAACATCATTCTCCTTCTTACAAGCAGTGTGGAATAATTTTAACTCTTCTCCCTTCCCTTTCCACTTATTTACCAATTTCTCTAACTTGTCTTTGTCTTCATTATATTCATTTATCATACTAACATTTTTCTTATCTTGAGCATAGATAGCAGTGGGCACCAATTCATGTGTACAACACATAAGAGTCTTGTGTATCTTATCTGCATTTTTTTCTTTACCCATGCCTCTTCTTCTCTGAAGGCTGTAGACTTCTTAACCCATTCTTTCATCTGTCTTTCCAGCTCTTCTCTTTTATCTTTCAATCTAGCCTTTTCTTGCTCAATTTCCTCCAGTGTGGTAAAATGAGATAGTGCAGGGGAAGGAGGATAAGTAATGATAGTACTGGATGAGGAAGGATGATGGGGGTCCTATGTAATCCTCTTTTGAGGCACTAATTGCACTTTTTGTCATCTTTTTTCATAGACTTGACCCTTTCTTCATTGTAAGCTTTCAGAACAACTTTATATTTTTGTGTCAACTTCTTAAAAGCATCTTCTTGCTTCTCAACTACCTTCAAGCTTAAATTAGCAGTTTGTAAAGAAAGGTTAGCTGCCTCCACACCTGAGGTATCTAAAAATATTTTTACAATGAGGCTACCTGTATCCTCTGCTTGATCATCTTCATTTGTTCTCTTTCTATTTTTCTTCTTTAAGGACCAAATTGCTAGTGTTGCATGATCTTCACTAAATTGGACACCAATTGATGTTCCAGTGGTGTTCAATGGTTTGGCTTCCTTCCTTACTACATCAAACACAATGGCATCAGCCAAATCCCACTAGGGTAAGATAAGGACCCCCTTTTTATTTACCAACTCCCTACCCTCTTCAAGGGTTATCTTGTCAAACTTAGTGATCATTTCTTGTTTGACTTCATTTTCAATGTTTTCTTTGCTCTGGCTAGGTTGAGCTTCTTGCAACTTGTGACACCTATCCTTAAATTCATAAATATGGGTTCTCCATAGGAATTGAATGAAGGCTCTAGCCTTAACAACACTATCATCAAACACAAATTCTTCACTAACCTGTTTGGTTACAGGTTCCAGGTCCTTTCCTACAAACTCTGCTTCTATAAGATCTAGAGTCACATGCATGGGTGCCTTTGGCACTCCTTGTAGCTCCTATGCTGTAGCAAAAACTTTCCATGTATTTCCCATTTGGACCAATTTCTCTATAATAGATTGGTCATCCATTTGTAGAGGGGAATGGGAAGGGGAGTATACATCACTTGCTGGTTCTTTTCCTTCTATTTTTTTCCTCTTTGGAGAAGGCATCTTTTGGGAACTAATATCTGCTAGCATTTTCTCCTTTTGATTAGAATATTTATCAATCATGGGAATAATCACACTGTACCCTCTCCTCTTGCAAACCACATAATTTCCAGGTGGGACTACCCTTCCTTATGTAAGTTTTCTCATAATAGCCTTAGCTTTTTCTGGCTTAGTTTCCATTACTTTATTTTTCTTCTGGTTGAGAGTCTGCATGATATCTTCAAAATTTGTCATAAGAGACTCAATATTTTTGGCCCAACATGAAAATACCTTCAAAGGATCATATTACCTATCAAAATTGTGGATAAAATCCAAAGATTTCTTATACACCAGCCATTTTTCTTTCCTGACCTCCTGGTCATTCAGATCAAACACATTCTTTATAATTTCCTCTGGAAAATTGAATTGGTGTTCTAGTGCCAGACACTTGGTTCTTTTCCTGAACATGTCCATAATGAAACCTGCATTGTCTGCACACCTTGTCATAGATGTTGCTATATGGTATGGCTCAAAATACTTATCAAATTGTGTCCATCCACCTTTGGTAATGATGAAGTGGTGGGCTCTCGTGAGGGTAGGGAAAATACTTCCCTTCATCTTGCTTGTTAAGGCTTCTTCTTGTAACCCACCTAGTTGCCTCAGAATTTCTTCTATGTTGATCTTCAATGGCACTCTCTAAGGTAGAACATTAGGGGTTCCCCTGAATCCATAAACTCTGATAACTGTGGAGACAGGGTACAAGATGAGATCTACCCAATTGTGGACAATTTTCAATTCAAGGGCATACTCCAAAGGCCTTAATAATCTCATCATATCTGTATGGATCCTAGGATTTTGTTTACATAATAAAAATTTGAGCCTAGCAGCAAAGTATCTATCAAAATTTATGTAACTGGCTTCCTTTTTGTCCCAAGAAAAATCAGCACTGCACAGTTGGATAGGCAAATCCTCGTCTTCCAAAAATCTAGAAATATCCATTTCTTCTTCAAAGAAATCAGCACTATTGAACAAAATCATATGCATCATTAGAGAATACCACCTCATTGGCTTGAGTATGTTCTTATCCTTGATGCTTATTAGACCTTCATGCATTAACTCAGCAATGTAACAAGCATAATCAAAAACCACAAGTGGGGATGCAAAATATGAACAACCATAAGCATGAGATGGATAGGCATTATTGCTTCTTCATCTTTTCCTAACACAAGGCATAGGGCACTATACATTTTCCTAGATTCACTATTGAAGTAATCCAGTTTGAATGGATCTGGTGTGTTTGGGCCCAATACAAACAAATCCCCTATTTTGTTGAAGTATCCTTTTAAAGCCTCATTCATGTAATACTCCTTATGATTTTGGTACACTTCTTTAAAATAGTTAAAGTCAATGTCATCCATTTGGATTGAGGGGTCACTTAAATTGAAAACATTTCTATTTTCATCAGCTGTGATAGTTACCAACACATTTCCCTCTATATATTTTAAGACCTTGGATACTTTGTCATAAGGATTGGCTATCAAAGTAAACAAATCTGTATCCATAAATACCCCAAGCACTAATGATTTACCCATATCTAGATCCCATATGTTACAATCTAGGGAAGGAGCATTCCTCTGGCTGTAGGTAGTCCTAAATAAATTCAAACCATTCATGCTAGTCCTGGCATCTTTAGCCTATCTACCTGTATCATATAAACCCTCCCCGAATCTAAAATGGGGATGCAATGGAACAATTTTCTTGATCTGAGTAGCGTCACCTGTGGACCCACTCAACTGTTGTATAAGTTCATCCCTCACATTTCTTTGATGATATTCTACCTTTCTAGAGAATTCAATCCTAGGTGCCATTTTGTGAATCTAAGGCTTCTTACGAGGATGATGTTTAGATTTAAACAAGAATTCTGAGACCTTTTCAAATTTTAAATCTTATTGGAAGCATGACTTTCTACTGTATGATAGAAGACTTACATGTTCCACAATTTGTTGCAAAGAGCTCAAGATTACTGCAATTTTGATTTTCACTTGAATGATTTTGATGAATTATGGTTACTTCAAGTTGGAGCAATGAATTATATGGCTTCAATCAAATCATTCTTTTGCATTGAATGGAACTGAAGTGGCCACACATTTTGCAATCAAATCACCTGGTTCAAAACTTGTGGCTTAATGACCCAATGATGATCATTTTAAGAACTTTGAATCTGGACCCTAGATCTTCAACAAGATTTCCTTCATCTGACAGTTCTCATCTTTTCCCAGAAACAACTATCCATCTAGGACACGTGTCAGGATGACTTGATCGCTTAAATGCTAGATCTCGATCACTTTCTCCTTAAGCGATCAAGTCAACCATCAGATTTATCTTAACTTGGCTATAGGTTATCTCACCTTGAGTTTACTAATTGCAGCTGCAACATCATAAAAAAAGACACATGTCAACACGGCTTAATGGATTAATCACTAGATATCGATCACTTTCTCCTTAATCCATTAAGCGAGCCATTCGATCTTTTCAAACTTGCACTGTCTTTAACATGATCTCTACGCTGTACAGGAATCACCTTTTCTGCCACGTGTCATCACCACTTAATCACTTATCCATTAGATGTCGATCACTTTTCCTTTAAGTGATTAAGCCAACCATTAGGTCTTTCTATACATGCTCTACCTTTAATTCTTCCTTTACAACCCTAGTTGGACCCACTAGGACATGTAGCGTCATGGCTTAATTGCTTAAGTGATAGATTTCATGCACTTTTCCATTAAGCGATTAAGTGAGCCGTCAGATCTTCAACAAATTCTCCACCCTTTAATCTTTGATCATCTTCACCTTTAGTGGAATACACATCACCACCACTTAATCTCTTAGATGTTAGATCTCACATAGTTTTGAGATAAGCCATTAAGTCATTCATCTAATCTGAATCAAACTGTCTACACTTTAATCAACATCTGCTCAGAATACCAAGGTCCACTAACTGCCAGATGTCAACACCGCTTAGTCTCTTAACTGATAGATGTCACACATCTTGGTAATAAGTGATTAAGTCCACCATTAGATCTTTTTGAGCTTTAATCTCTTTCATATTGCCTATGATAGGACCCACATCATTCCTTTTGACACGTGTCGCTCAGACTTAATCGCTTATATGATAGATGTTGATCATGTTGGGATTAAGCGACTAAGTCTACCATTAGATGAAAGAAGATCTGCCCAATAATTGTGTGTGTGTAAATGGGTACCTATTGAAAAAGACACAAACACTCAATAAGTCATTGCATTAGCTTGAAAGGTTAGATAAAACATTCAAAACCACTAATATCGACCTATTGTCTGCTTGTTGAGATTGAAGAATGTCAATCTACCCAAGAAACACCTGCATGCAAAACAACTGCTACGAGAATGAAGAAGACAGAAGAGAGAAGGATCAGAAGCTATGGCGGCCGATAGGCCAGAGAATGAAAAAGCATGTTGACAGAAAATGATATTCTATATTATCAACAATGAAATGATTTACAACTCCTTAAGAAATACAAAGAAGACAATCCTTATAAAGGATGTCGAAACCCTAAACGGGCAACTGCTAGGAAATAGAAACTTTCCTAAGTCTAAAA
>MU225383.1:1652622-1664739 GCA_018584345.1 Thuja plicata
TTAGGGATTTATTTAATTCCTTTATAATTAAATACTATAGCCATGTTTGATTTTAATTTGATTTGATTGGTCAAAATTGATTTAAATTGTATGGCTATAATAGTTAATATAAATCAGTGATAAAAATACCTAGGACATTAAATTGATTTAAAGAATTATGCCAAGTAGTAATAGGGTCGTTTGGAAATAATCGAGGGTATGATCACACTTAGGGAAAATAGGGTCCATAGTTAGAACAGACCAAATTTAGGTGGTTACATTTGCCCCTCTTTGAATTGATGTGCGAGCAATGCATTGATTCAAAGAAAGTTTTTTATTTTGACTTCAGAAAGATTGAGAATCCCGTTCTTGGTTGTCGAATGAAATGTTGATGAGATCAGTCTTGCACTTGATCGAACAAAACTGATATAATTGATTTTGAACTTAGTTGTCATCCAAAGATCAATAAAGTATTTTAAAAATACCGATTCTGAACTTGGTTTTCGTCCAAAAATGATAATACTGATTCTAAACTTGGTTGTCAACCAAAAGCCAGTATGAAGCTGCCAGGAGCTTTAAAAATATTCTAAAATGAGGAAACACAAGATATTAGCTTATGAGAACCAAATCTTTCTATCCAACAGTTCTGACTTTAGTCAAGGAAACTGTTATGCCCCTAGTTTGTTTGATAACAAAGTCATTTTGATGTTGTTTCTAGCAAAAAATTAATTTGATGATAGTGTGATCAAGCCCCCTCGGGAATGAAATCGAAGGAAAAGAAATAAATCCCTCAGTTGAAAAGAACATAACACTTGTAGGAAGCGAGTGGGCAAGAAAGAGTGGAGTAGAAGAAGTGGGAAAAGAAGGTGTATGTAAAAAATAAACACACGAGTACCAAGTTTATTACGTGAAAATGTGAGTTCAATTTTGTTCCCGATAGATCAAAGATTTTAGGAATCATTGATTATGTAATTAACTTGGATTTAGAAGAAGATACAAATCATTTTTGAGCTCAAAATTCCTTATGTTGGTATTCTGTTGATAAATGCATCATGCAAACTCTAAATGCAGCTATATGCAGACTCTTAGGACTTGTCACTGATTAGAAAATATTGCAACATTTTTATCATCATTGGGTAGTTTTGAAATGGATACCATCTGATAGTACAACCATCACTAATACCCACTGATGTTATGAAAGTATGAATACTATATTTTATTGAAATGTCAGAAATAGACTTAGGCATTAAGGCATAGAAGCCAGGATAAAAATAGTCACATTCCTTTTAATATACTAGATTTTTAGTAAGGCAAGATATTGGACCCGCAATGACCTTGAAAATTCATATCCTTGGGTACATTATGATTCGTATACCTTAGTGAGAATCTGGATCAAAAAATAGACAAGGAAATTGTGTCAAACTCACCGTAGTTTACACATAACCAAGATCGAGATATATGTGGCTATCCACCCATAGTAGCAGCTCTTACCATAAACATCCAAGTTAGGTGAAATTTATAGGATCATAGGAAACAATCACCATACGCAGAAATTCCAGAAAACATTATGCCCCCAATCCTTGCGACTCTTTGTCTTTGCATAGATGTCATTGAGTAACTAAGAAGACATAATAAATCAGCAACTATGAATCAATCAAATAAAATTTATAATTACTTAGATGCCCCGAGTTGAAAACATCATCAGGACATAAAAGAATCATAATCAAACCAATAACAAACTATGTGCTTAAGTAGTACTTGTTCATCCACATGTCAAGCACAGTAAAGATTCATCAATCAAAATTTTAGAATATAAGAAATATGGTGTTCCATGTATGTGCCTTGATAGGATAATTTGTTCATGTTCGCGATCCAATATGGCTTTGTAGGAATGGTAGTGAATGTTAATGTCATGTCCCATGTTTTGAAAAGACACCTTGGTTTTTTGGAAAGTGACATTGTTTTGCATGTGTCAAGAAACATTGTGTTCATGAGGCAAACCATCCTAGAGAAACCTAGAAACTGTAACTGACTATGCCAACAAAGATGCCCCTAGTGTAGAATGACTTGTCCCTAAGACGTAAAGATAGATAAATCCCAAGCGAGGATAAGATAGCCATGTAGGAATATGAAGTCAGCGTATGAGCATAGGCAAAATTATGATAGCATAGGATTAGTAATGCATTGATAGATGGAGCGCAGAACACAAGTGATGCCTGATTGCCAGTTTTCACCACTTGGCAAGATATTTTTCTTTCTTTTTGCTACCAAGATGCCTATTTTACTAGGTTCTCATTGAGGCATTTTTTCTTTTTTTCAATTTTTTTGCTATTTTTGCTTTTTTTAATATTTTTGTAGTATCAAGGCACCTGTTTACCAGGTTTTCACCAAGAATACCCATTTTGTAGGACCTTTTCTACTATTTTTGGATTTCCTCAGGACCAATTTTCTGAATGTTTTTGGGATTTTGCAAGAACTATTTGTTGTATAGGCTCTGCTAGCCAAATATTAAGCGTAGAACTGCTTCAAACGTAGAGTGTTGATAGGATCTAGAAGAATGTCACCCTTAGGTGTAGTTAATTGATAATCCCCAGTCCTGAAAGTAGTAGTGACAACATAAGGTCCCAACCAGGTAGGTTCAAACTTTCCTTTCTGCTCTCTGTTAGGCTGGTTCTTAGGATTTTCTTTTAGGACAAGGTCTCCTACCTCAAACTTGCATGGTTTAACCTTTTTGTTGTAACCTTTGTACATTCTTGCTTGGCACACTTTGAGGTGATCAAATGCTTGTTTCCTACACTCATCTAGGAGGTCTAGAGAATTTATTCGATCAATGCGGTACTGCTCATTAGTAACCAGTCCTTGTAAAGATATTCGCAAAGATGGAATTTCAACCTCAATAGGTAGTACTACTTCAGTGCCATAGACTAGAGCAAATGGCGTGGCTCTAGTTGGTGTTTGGATGCTTGTTTTGTAGGCCCATAGTGTCAGATTCAGTTGTAAATGCTAGTCTCTGCCAGACTTGCTCATAGTTCTGTGTAGGATTTTGAGAATATTTTTGTTTGATTCCTCAGCCTGTCCATTACCTTGAGGATAATAGACCGAGGATCAATGTTGAGTGATATGAAACTGTTCACAGAGGTCATCAATGTCTTTATTTTTAAATTGGCCCCCATTGTCTATCACAATTGAAGAGGGTATCCCATATCTACAAATAATGTAGTTCAGAATGAACATAGCCACATGTTTGCCAATGGCTTTGATTAGCAGCACGACTTCGACCCACTTCATGAAATACTCAGTGGCCGTAATGATGAACTTGTGTCCATTTGAAGAGTTGGGATATATTTTTCCAACCAAGTCAAAGGCTCATTGCTGGAATGGCCAATGTGTTATAAAAGGTATGAGTTCTCTGGCAAGAGCATGAATAAGGTTTCCATGTGTCTAGCATTTAAGACATGCTTTTGAAAATTGAATAGCATCTTTCTCCATGGTAGGACAATAATAGCCTACTCTAAGAAGTTTCTTAGCTAATGAAAATTCATTCGAGTGTGATCCACATGCACCTTCGTGGATGTCTTTTAAGGCTAGATCAGACTCTTCGAGTTCCAAACACTAAAGAAGTGTTCCGTCGAGACTGCATTGATATAGGTTGTTAGTTATGAGGACGTAATGTGATGCTATCCTAATCAGGGATCTTTTTTCATTTCTAGATAGATTGGTGGGAACAATTTGGTTAGAAAGATAAGCAATGATATTGGCATATCAAGAGTGATCTAGGGTTTTTAAGGCACAGATTACCTGGTATTCTAGATTGGCAAAGGCGGGATGGGATATTTCTTCCACCAAGAAGTCATAGCTAAATTGATGCTCCTCTAGTTGTAACATGGATGCCAAGGTAGCCATAGCATCTGCAACTTTGTTCTCTGATCTTGGTATCTATTGGAAGGTGACGAAGACAAAGTATTTCTTCAAATCATTAACTAGTTTCTTATAGGGCATCAACTTTTCATCTCTTGTTTGATATTCCCCATTGATTTGATTAATAACTAGTTGGGAGTCACTATATACATGTAACTCAATGATCTTCCATTCCATGGCAAGCTTGAGGCCATTAACCAATGCTTCATATTCTAAGATATTGTTGGTGCATGGAAACATTAATTTGTAAGACTTGGGAATTTTATATCCTTGTGGAGTTATGAAGAGAACCCCTGCTCCAGATCCTTGTTGAGTAAATGAACTGTCAAAGTACATCTTCCATGGATGTTCGATGAGATGCATGATTGTTTCATCAGGAAATTCAATTAGTAATGGTTCATCATCTTGGAGTGGTGAATTAGCCAATTGATCTACAAGTACCCATCCTTTGATATCTCTCTATTCAACATACTCAATGTCAAACTCACTTAGAATGAGGACCCATTTTTCCAAACGATCAGTTAATGTTGTTCTGCTTAACAGATACTTGAGAGGATCAATCTTAGCAATGAGCTTGACTGTATGAGAGAGCATGTAGTGTCTCAATTTTTGTGATGCGAAGATGACTGCTAAGCATTATTTCTAAATAATGCTATAATTGAGCTCATAAGTGACTAGAGTTCTACTAATGTAGTAGATAGCTCGCTCTTTATTTGTTTTGTCCTCTTGTGCTAGAAATACTCCTAGGGATGTAGCTATAGCTGAAATTTATAGGAGTAAGGGCTTTCCATGAATAGGAGCCATAAGAATAGGTGGAGCAGCTAGGTACCCCTTCAATTCTCTGAAGTTGGCTTCACAGTGTTCATCCCAATTGAATGCAACCCCTTTATGTAGTAGCTTAGTAAAGGGTTGTGCCTTATCTGCAAGTTGGGACATAAATCTCCTGATAGACTGGAGTCTTCCTTGTAGTGTCCTCATTTGACTGATATTACATGGAGGAGTCATCTCTAGAATAGCTTTTACCTTCACTGGATCTACCTTGATTCCCTTTACTGAAACTACGAATCCCAGGAGCTTGCTTGATTGGACCCCAAAGGCACACTTCTTTGGATTGAGCCTAAGTTGGAACTATTCCATTTGACCCAATATCTTTCCTAAATCAGTAATATGAGTACCTCTTTCTTTGGATTTAGCCAGTGTGTCATCAACATAGTCCTCCATGTTTTTGTGCATCATGTCATGTAATATTGTTGTCATAGCTCTCTGATATGTTGCTCTGGAATTATTGAGCCCAAATGGCATGACATTCTAGCAAAATGTGCCCCATGCACATGTGAATGTAGTTTTCTCTTGATCCTTAGGGGCGATCTTGATTTGATTATGACCTGAGAATCCATCCATTAATGAATACATCTGCTAGCCAGCGATAAGGTCTATGATCATGTCAATATTTGGTAGAGGGAAATCATCTTTTGGACATGCTTTGTTGAGGTCTCTGAAATCTATGCAGATCCTAATAGATTTATCAGATTTAGAAACATGGACCACATTGGATATCCATGTTGCATAGGCAATGACTCAAATGAATCCAACTTTTAACAACTTTTCCAATTTTGCTTTCAACAATAATGCAACATGAGGATGCATTTTTCTAAGTTTTTGTTTCACGGGCTTGATCCCAGGAGCTATAGATAGGTGGTGCATAATGAGATTGGGATCTAGCCCTGGCATATCAGTGTAGGACTAGGTGTAGTTGATCTTTTTCTCCCTCAAGAATTTTATAAATTGTACCTTCTCTTCTTCTGATAGAGATTGTACTAGATGAACTATCTCAGGATCTTCAACAGTGCCCAAGTTCAATGGCTGTGTTGGTTCAATCAATACCGAAGATCTTTCCTGAAAGTGTTTAGGGAGGATATCAAGAATCTCATCCTTTGGCACCTTTGAGAGGTTTTTACCATTGGATATGTCATTTTTCTTTACTATTTTGGGATCTAATATTGCCACATAGTGGTTTTCACCATCAGTCCACTTTTTCTTTTTATTTTTTAATTTGTGACTAAGAAACTTGATACCCTCCTATGATATGTTCTCGCTCCTTGCATTGGTGGAAGAAGGGTGAGGTTCACAAGCATTAAGGTAACAAGCTAGGGAGTGGTCATTGGGAAAGTCAAGGATAGGGGTAGGATCTATTTCAGTCCAATCAATGAGGTTTGGAAGTACCAATGTTAGGGAGTCAGATTCTGGGAAGGACAGCATTGCGTTAGTATCACAACTGTTAACTGACATGACATGATCTGTTAAGTTAATATCTTTGATGTTTAGATAAATAAGAGTAAGATCGTTGTTAAAAGGGTTGTTGTTAGTTATATATGGATCAAACTCTAGTGACTTGTCAGTGGATATCTCATCATCATCCCTTTGTAAAAGGAGGCTTTTTGCTTGTAGCCTATGAAATTCTTCTAGAGTTATGTATTCACCAGTGTCTCTGCCAATGATTGGAGGAAGGAACTCTTCTTCTGCTTCAGGAGGATCAGTGTCATTGAAAGGAATGTTTGGTCATTTACTAGGAGCTAAGGAAGCTATAAACATGTGAATTATTTCTATCCCAATTTCCTCGAAGGCAATAGATAGCCAACCCCACTCATAGTCATGAGAGTCTATGACATCATCATCAGATCTATCCATATATTCAGCAATGTTTATTTGATGGACTCGATTAGTTTCTTGTAGATCAAAGTGAGGTAGATCAAGAACATGTGTAATTGTGACCAATTGCCCCCAGTTAGGATGTAAATTCTATGGCTGGGGTTCCTCTTGAGTGATTGTAGCTATGGTGTTTCCTACCTCTTGAATGGGTAGTTGTTATAGCAAAGGAGTATGAAGATCCTCTGGTACCTCAAAACTAGGTACGTAGTATTCTCCTTGATATTAAGGATTCTCTATACCAATATGTAGCAATATGTATGTAGTATTCTCCTTGATATTCAGGATTCTCTATACCAATATGTAGCAATATCTCATAAGGCCATGGTTCTAATACTATTTCATCTATTTTATCACTCTCTGCTTTAGAAGGTGGGCTCTGCTTTGTAGTAGGTTTTTTGGATTGAGTATTAAAGCCCAATCCTGTTTTATCTCTATTGAGGCGGAACTCCATGGGTATGGGTTCAATGATCCCCTGTCCTGTGTCATTTAGAGGTTCTTTTCCTTTTTATCCCATTTGTTTGAGGAAATCATATCCCTTTCCATACTGTTCTAGGGATATATTCACATGTTTGACCTTAGAGTCCACTGGTTCTCCTTTGTAAAGCTAGTTCAAGACTGCCTACTCTTCGGTGTTATCTAAAGAAGATGTGGATGCCTTTATCATACCAGTAGCCTTATGTACTTCTGGCTCTTGGACTACGAGAGGTGTGAATGTTGATGATGGTTTTCCATAGGATCTCGGTGATACTGGAAGTTCTATCAATGAAGGAGTCAAGTCCAACTTGTACTCTCCCATACCTGTTTCTTGAAGTTTCAATGTTTTTCTAAAGCCTTTCATGACCATGTCCTTGGTAGTTTCAGGAGAAACTGCATCCATAGCTTCTTTATTGTGTGGGATAATGCTACCTACTTTGATATTGTTGCTAGTGTAGTTGGCATCTACAAGAATTGTCACCTCTATCCCATTATGTGGGAACTTGATGCATTGGTGATAAGTGGATGGTACAACTTGCATCTCATGAATCCATGGTCTCCCTAGTAGAATGTTGTAGGCTAGTGGTAGATCCAGAACTTGACATACAACATTCCTTTCAATTGGACCAACTCTGATGGGTAGACAAATAATACCTCTGGAGGATCTTTCTTCCTCATCATATGCTTTGATGGTTATCTTATTTCTAGAGTCAATTATTTTCTCTGAGAGGCCTAGCCTCCTGACTAAATCCAGTGTACAGATATTCAATTCTGCGCCTCCATCTATCAATACGCGTCTAACATGGGATTTATGAATAAGAACTTTGATATGGAGGGGTTGATTGTGTGGATGGGTCAATGACTTGTCATCCTCCTCAGAAAAGGAGAGGTAATGTGGTGGTGAGATGTGATTGACCATCACTTGGAATTTTTCTATATCGATATCCTTTGGAACATTAGCATCATGTAGAGCTTGTTCTAGGATTTCTCTATGCACCGTGGATATTTTGAGAAATTCAAAGATCAAAATTTTGGTAGCGGTTCTTTGCAATTGGTCTACCAAGTCATATTTTTCTCCATGGATAGTGACCACATGTTTTGCTGTTGGTTTAGGAATAGTGACAATGGGAACCTTGGGTGTTGATGTTGGTTTCAGAGGTCCTTTTATTGTAACCTATGCTTGACTCGGGGTTATAGAATTTGTGGAGGATGAGGCTCCTTTGATGGTGATCATGTTGACGGATTCATTTTTAATGCTGAGCGTATTGATCACATTGTCACTTTTGGAATAGGTGTAGTTTATCTCATTACCTTTCCCTTTAGATGTTTCCCCTTGATTATAATTAGGGAATGGTTTATTAAATGTTGTGTGATCTTCATTCCTAGTGTGTCCATCCACCTTGATCTTACCTCCTTCGATGAGGTCTTGGATAACATGTTTTAGCTTGAGACAATTATTTATCTTGTGTCCCTTGTTTTTGTGGAAGACACAATAGGAGTTATCATCCCACCATCTAGGTTTGACCATTGGTTCCCAAGGTTTAGAATCATGAATCGTTAGAACTTTGTTATCCACCAATGTCTTGAAGATGGTCTCAAGAGGTTCCCCCAAAGGTGTGAATATTATTTGGGGTTTTGAATTCCATGTTTGTCCCTTGTAATTATCATTGTTTGTTTTGGGAATGTGAGGTGTTATTTTAGCCTCCTTGCTTGCTTGCATGCCATTGGTCAGATTGAATGCTTCAGGTTTAGAATTAATGTTAGAAGCATCAACCACTCCATCATTGACAACATTTTTGTTTTGTTTCCACCATTTAGGCTTGGAGTTGGAGCTACTGCCTTTGCTTTCATTTTGAAGGGTGATCTCCCCCTTTTTGACCATGACTTCCTCAATACAGAGGGCATTTTTAATCATCCTATCGAAGCTAGGAGAGTCTTGCATTAGTAGAGCATAGCTCAATTCAGGTATGAGATTATTAACAAATATCTCCATCTTCTCTGTTTGGGGAATGACTCTTGAATATCATGCAAAAATCTTCCTCCATCTTTGTAGGAAGTGTGTAAAGGATTCTCTCATTTTCTGTTTGGTGTTGCATAGATCCATCATGGTGACATCATGTTTGATGTTGTAGGATTAATGTTGAATGAACCGTTGCATCAACTCCTCGAATGTCTTGACTTTAGGATTCAACTTTGAAAACCACTCCATGGCATTTCCTCCTAGACTTCCTAGAAACAGTCGCATGAGGTAAGTGGGTTCGTGCATGTACTCAATGCTTAGAGCACATAATTCTCTTACATGGTCATGTGGATCAGTTTCCCCTATGTATTTATCATACTTTGACCTTGCCACATTAGGAGAAAATGGGACCATTATGATACTCTTATCAAAAAAAAATGGACAAATGGCATCCAAAGAGTGTTTTCTTTTAGGTTTGTCCTTCTCTTGTTTAAGATTTGTGAGCTCCGTTTGCATTTGATTGAGCTGTTTGGTAAGGATAGATATGGGGTTTGGTACTTCCTTTTCTTTGAGATTGTCCACATTGTAATCCTTAGGTAATTTGACACCCATGGATGCTAGATGGAGAAAGTAATTTTCTTTATCATCGCTAATTATTCATTCCAATAATTTGTGGATCCTTTTGCTTTGTTTAAGCTTCTTGTATTCATCTTTAGGGATTTCTTCCTCACTATCTGACCCAAATGGATTATGTTCAAACTTGGGTCTTTCTTCTTCTTCTGTGCCTACGGATTGTGCTTGTTTGCCATCATCATAACCCTCAAAGGCCTTACTTCATTCATTAGTGTGGCTATCCATTTGAGGTGAATCAAGGTCAAAAAGGGAACTATGAGAAGTTTCTCCTTGGAAGTGTGGTGTTTTAGGAGTCACTTTTAATCCTTTAGTTGTGTACTGGTTGCGTCTTGTGTTAACCATGAAGTTTTTTTCTCAACTTTGTTAACGTTTCTCAATAGTGCAAGTATGGTTTCTAGATCATTCAAGTGAGTGTGTCTAGGTAGAAGTAACTGTGTTTTTTTTTTGTGGATGTAAATGATTCCAGCGTTAGAGGGTTAGAATGCCCTGATAATGAGCTGGGAATCAATTTGTTGATAGAAAATGAATAGACCACACGTATTGAACTGATCATGAAAGATTGACTATGCATGCAAGGTGGACATTTTGAAAGTGTTTGAAAATAACAGTAGGGAGACCAGAAGAGACAACAGGGACCAACTAAAGAGTAAAGAGGGTACCTAAATCAACTGAGACCTCCTAAGAAAAACTGCTAGAAATGCCCACTACCCTGAATGCAAGCTCCCAGATATGATCCTCTGATGGTACTGGATGCGATCCTAAATCTTGGATGCGACTATATGCTGACTAAATGTGATCCAATGCACCAGATACGATCCTAAATCCTGAATACGATTTGGGAAAAATAGGATGCGATCTTATGATGGTCCTGTCAGTTTTGGTAAATTTTGAAAAATTTGTTTTTGAAGTGCATGAAGGTGTTTGTTTCTAGATTTCATCAAGAGGTATTTGTAAGATGTTAAAAAGACTTGTACTCCAGGGTTTGAAATTTGTTATTTTTTTTTAGGAGCTTATCTTTTTAGTGATCTTTTGAACACGTCAGACAGTTTTGCATTGTTTAGGAGGATGAATCAAACACTCTTTTGCCCTATTTTCTTGGTGGAGGATGAAAATTTTTGCTGGTTGACTTAGGTACACACTCAAATGCTAATCAGAATATAGCCATCACCAAGCACGCAATGGCTCCAGTCATGATGTTGTATTAGCCGACTCCAAATACAAGTGAGGGCATGATATGATGAGTGTCTTGGGGCAATTACTTTTTGCCTTGTACAAAGATTATCACCCTTTCGGGGATGAATCGGGTATTCTTTTAGTTGAATGTGTTATAGATTATTGGGCAATCCATTCGAGACTGTCCCCCATAGAATTGTACAAGGCAAAATTGAGGCGTATAGCCCTATGAGTACCTGAATATATATAGTCTCGCAAGCAAGATTCAAGTGGCTCCACTCTATATAGACCCCGATATGTTCAAGGAATGATGTCAAAATTATTAGAACAAAACTAGTTCTATCTTCTAAGGCTTTGGCCTACAAGGAAGCAACTATTTATAGTGAGTTGGAAGGGTCGGCATAAGACCTGTCCTCACTTTGGTCATTCCTGGGAGATTTTTTCCTCAACCGATAGGCCCTCTACTATTAAAAGATCGGTAACTAGGATTGGCGAGCTTAGGATTTCTAAATTTCTGATTCTTCAAAAGAAAAAGAGCATACTCTCCTATTCCATGTCATTTTCTCCTCAAACACTTAATACACAAATTATTTCCCTCAAGCTATGTTGAGCTTGATTTAATTGTTCCTATCTTTAAAGAAAACAAAAAGGGAAAGTTTTTTTTGTTCAATTAACCACAAGATTTAGTGAGTTTGTGTTGTTCAATTTCTGATCCAAAAGCAATTAAACAATGTGTTTGTTCATTGAGCCCACATATTTAATGCTTTGTTTTTTTCAATTACTGAATCTGAAAACAAAATTATACGATTTTGTTCATTGATCCCACATGATTTAGTGATTTGTGTTTGTTCAATTTCTATCCCAAAATGAATTAAACAATGTGTTTATTTATTTAGTCACCCCCAATTTCATCACAAATGATAAGACAACGTCTGACTTTCTGATTTTCCTCAAGAGGAAAAAAGCATAATATCTAGTTATTTTAGCAAGTGTGAAGAAATGGTTTTAAGTGTTTGAAAAATAGATAAATAGAAGTCAAGATGGAGGGGATTTGACAACCTGTAAAAACCACATTAGTATCCTTTTAATCCAACTCAATGAAAATCACCAAAAGGCACCTGCAAACACTTGTTTGTAGATGTCCAAAATCATCCTTATATTAATTTAATTAATATTCCCATAACATTATAATTAATTTTAATTAATTATATTTGTTATATTCTTCTATCTATTTAATTAAATTTATTTAATTAAATATGATTCATTCTCCT
>MU225383.1:1700946-1722900 GCA_018584345.1 Thuja plicata
ATGGTGACATATGATCAAGGTCCTTGCATGGATCTGATGAAAATGGAGAAACTGACATATGCCCTATGCGCGCATCTTCAGACAGTTGATGCTATGAAAGTATTTTGGCAGAAAGAGATCCAATCTCATCAAATTGTGTACCCTAAAGTTTACATGGATTAAGTATGTAGAATACTTACAAGTTTTTGTACACCTTTGTCATTAATGTCAAAGGGGGAGTAACATAGAATGTGTATATGTGGAGAAATATATATATAAGATGTTATGATATACAGTCAATTTTTGTGTTAAGTCATTTTGAGTAACTTGGCCACATTCCTTTATTGCCATAAATGAAAAAGGGGGAGATTGTTGGAAAGTTGACTTCCTAAGGATACATAACTCATTTTGTGTTGTCATGGTGGAAACAAAGTCATGTTTGGTTTCTATCTTAAAAGACAAAATGACTAAGTAAAGAAAACAAAGCACACAGAGATATTCAGTGATCAGCACATTAGTGCATGTGCGAGAGATCAATTAAGCTTATGCGCATTTAGATATATATTGTATGACATGTGTACATGCTACATCCAGACATGCATAGTATGAAACAACAATACAGAAAAGTTACAGGTAGATCAGTAGACCAGTAGTCCAGAAGACAGAGCATGGAAGCCGACTACTATTCTAATCAGCGTGAATTATTTTGTAATGTAATGGCTAAGAACCTTTGGATATATGTTTGTAATAATGTAATTAGCATTGTAGTAAACACGCTTGAGCCAAATTGTTTGGAAGCATTGTATATTTTGTTTTAGGCCAACTAGAGTTTTGTTTTGGGTCACGCCTATTCAGATATGAACATATAAGTATGTAATGTAAAGTTATGTTACAAAGTGTTGATTATTATGTAAGAGGAAGATACAAAAGAGTAGTATAATGAAGTCAGTATATGATATAGCTCTTTAAGAGAGTAAGAGAATTTGTGCATACACAGAACTGATCAGACAACAGTGTCATCACAATAGTTCACTTTTGATATAGTGTATATCAACTTTCAGAAGGTTGTAGCCTTCATCTTATTGGGCAGTGAGCCTAGGCAGTGAGCCATATACCTTTAACAGGGTTTTGTGAAAGACTCCTAATAGGGTCAGACCTTTAATCAGGTCATTGTACTCATATTGTAAAGACTGCTTCTAACAGGGCAAAGGAACTTTAACAGGTTCATTATACCTAGTACAATATTTGTGGGTACTAATTCCCACCAGGGTTTTCCTCTGATCAAGGTTTCCCCATAATCATATCATGTGTTATGAGTTGTCATGTTAAGCTTCATTCTATGTATGTTTGATTTATGTTTAAGTTTTTGAAAAGTAATTGATAGACAAACACTGATTCACCCCCTCCTCTCAGTGTTTCCAACATCACCACCAAGAACTGCCTTATGGCCTTGATTTGTTCTGCGATCCAACCATCTACAGCTTGCGCCTCCTTTTTCATAGCCCTTAGAGCATCAATGTCACCTTGTGGGAGTGATGCCCCAGAGGTGGAGGCTTCTAGATTGATCTTGGCCAGTGGCTGTGGTAGTTTTGCAAGAAGCCTGAAGAGATGTTCATTCTTATCTCTTTCCTCCTTTAGCTTATATGCTTGTTTGTCATACCATGCCTCAACTCCCTAGGTAGCTTCTTTTAGTAGGTCCAATTTCTCCGGCTTATGTCTGTCCCCAGCGGGACCACTGTAACTACATAATCCTTGGCCCTTACTGCTATCACATCTATATTTGGGGGAGGTGTTGCAACTATTGAAACTTTGTTTCCTCCTAGAGTGGTCCGGAGGGTATGGTTGGTCTGGGCCTTCGTAGGCCTTTTAGCCTCTTGATTTTAGGTCATCATCTTGGCCAAAGAGAGGGGAACACTTGCTCCTACCAGGGCCTTTCTTTTTATAGGTTCTACCAGCCATTGTGGTGGCTAGGGCAGTCTTGCTGCTAAGGCCTAAGCATCAGGGCCTTCTCCAGGGTTTTGTGGTGTTTCCCTAGTATCCATGGTCATATCAGAATCTTTCTCTTATTCCCTGGGGTTTCCTGCATCTTCTTCCCTGGTGGCATTTTTGTCTGTGGTGTTGGGGACCCCATCTTTGTTGGCACCAATAACATCTTTATCACCAGGATTTTACCCATCCTTTTCAGCATTTTTGTCTTGATATCCACATTTTCAAGGTTATCCCCTTCATCTTGTTGCTTTTGTTCTTCTTCCACACCATCCACCTAGACATCCATCTCCATAGGCACATCTTCTTAAGAGTTTGAAGGTGTCTAGCCAAGATTTGATTGTTGGGCCATAGAGACTACCTCGCTGAATGTCACACTCTGAGACATTTGATCACTTGGAGTAACCAGAGGCACTTGGAGAGTGACGGCTAGGGATATAGTTTCTCTCGAAGGTTTGGGTTCCCTAGCTATTTTTGGCTGCTCCTCTTATGTAAGCCTTAGTTCTATCTCAGTCCCCTAGACCAGTGTTTCTTCTATGTCTTGTGGATCCTTTTGTATTTCTTCTATTTCTTTTTCTTGTTCCTGGACTTCTTTTCCTGGGACCACCTCTTCTAGCGCATCTATCTCCTCCACTACCTTTACCATATTGGCCTGCAGGTTCACCAAATATTTCATTTGAAAGAGATTATCAAAGTCATCATGTAGAGGGGAATCTACTGGAGGATCCTCTGACTCAGGAGAAGAGGGGATGAGTTCCACCTAGGGAATGTTGGGCATGTTGGGGCTTGTATCTGTGCTTGGGGGATGATCCACCCTTTGCCTCTTTCTGCTTAATTGCAATGGGGATCTGACATCCAAGATGTCTACACTCTCTACCTTGGCCTCCATTTTCTAGCTCATAAGTGTTGCTAATGAAGGAGATCCTTCCAAGAGGGCAGATCCCACCAGAGTGATTGAAATACCGTGAGCAAGCTGGGTGCTTAGTTTTTGACTTATTTGGTGGGATGCCTCTAGCTGAACATGAACTTGCTAAAAAATGGGGAGCGGGCCCTGGGGTGTAACTTAGGCTGAGGTGTTTTCTTTTTCTTTCCCTTTATCTTTACTCAATCTCGTGGCTCTGAAGGCCGAAGTAGACTCCCACAAAATTGGACCCCTATGGGTGCTCCTTTTGCACACTTGTGAAAAGTAGTTGTGACTATTCTCTATCATGCTCTAACTTACATCCTCAATTGTTAAACTCTCTGGGGTATCCCAATCCACCAGAGGGAGATCCAACTTATCGATCCCCTGGTCCTTGTATGTTGGGCTTCTAGAGGCCCACTATATGAGAAATCTTTTGGAAAGGTCTGAAGGTCAAGGCTATTTATCATACCTTTATAAATCCGTGAGTGCTGCCAAGCTTGAAGGTCTAAACCATCCAAGAAATCTTCCCAGAAATCTTCAATGTGAATCTCATTTGGTTTGGATACCTAGGGAAGTGTCGTACTTATCTTATCAACTGGATCAAAATTGTTTCTTGCTAAGTGGAACTCCGCCAGTCCCAGACTCTTCAAATCAATGTCGACTTCCTTAGCCACTGCAAGACTGCAAGAATAGTTCCCACAAAGTATTGGGAATAGAATGGAGGTAAAATTATTTAATGAAAAGAATGCATGAAGTTCCAGGATTTTCTCACAGAACTCCAAAAGAATAATCCTATCCCTGCAATGCCTGGGGAGTAGGTAGGGTTTTTGGAGAACCTGGTCACCCGAATGTAAGAATTCTACTAAAACTAGATGAAATAGTTGTTGTATGTACTCACCAAGGTCATTGCCTCCTTGGATATATGGTACCTAGAATCTTGAGTAAGTGTCAAAATGTTATGATAAATGAACATGTCATTTACCCTACAAAAATAGGGAAAGTTGGCTTCCCACTGGATCTGGGATAATGTTCCCATAGGACATGCTAGCCGGGGCCTTTCCCAAGAATTCCCACTATCTACAAACCCAAAAGAGTGGATCTCTATTAGGCTAGTTCCCATAACACATATGAGGTCATGTGGAACCTCAAATTCTGGAGGACGTTCTTCAGTTGGAAGTCCACATGATTGGCGATAATGGTCTCCTAGTCGAAGGTCTGACTATAGGTGGTGATGCAGTATAGGAAATAATACATCCATGCTAAAAATTCCTTGACATGGGGTTCTCTGAAGAGCCTACATAAAAAGATGATCCTCGCCTGTATGCATTCCTTGAAGTCTCTGCAGGGAATCTCCACCTTCATCTTCTTGTAGTCACTTCTCAGGGACTTTAGCTAGTGAGAATTGAGATGTTGTTGGGAAAGAGTGGGGATTTCCTTAAACTCTTTCAGTGATGCAGACTATGAGATAACAATAGCACCTCTAACCTAGGGGATCCCCAGCCCCAAAGAAAAATTGGCAGCATCAAGGGTAACAATGGTCGTTGGGTAGTTCAATGGTAGAGAATCAACAAGCAAAACAACCCGGGTGGGGTTGTTGTAGTGCTTTTCTAGTTGGAGGATCAACTCTAGTGCTTGCACCAAGTAGGGAAAACAAGCACCTTTGATGATGCCAGAGGAAGCCATGTTCTTTGACATATCATCTCTAACAGATCTCTGTTGGTACATTGTCTGGACAAGGCCCTGTAGTTCAGCCCATAGTCTAAGCTCTGTGTCAGTGATATCTTGCAGTTTGGAATCCACTTTGGATCCCACCAAGACACCATCCCTTGGGTATTTGGATGTCAATGGAAGCTTGGCCAGCATCTTTTCTGCCTTCATCTTTGTGGCCACTCAAGTGGTGGTAGTTGGAAGTTTTAGACATCCATGAGGAGTTGTTACTTCAAGCATTATTGTTGGATAATTTTCAACCTACAAGACAAGACAACCATTAATACATTTAATATTATATAAAACAATTTTTTATAGACTTTAGAGAGTTCACCACCATTTTTCACCTATTCAAAAGAGGTTAGCCCGCATACAAATCCTGAAAAATATAACAATTGACAATGACTAAATTTTTATCGACACCCAGAGGTTCCTAGGGTATTAGTTTATGTGATCAATGGGATGAAGGTCTAGGGACTTCTTAGTACCTGGAGTCTAGAGAAAATATTCATTATCAAAGTGACTAGGCAGTGAGCTATACTTGGCTAAGATGGGTTGTCACGTGGTCACTCAATAAATAGCGTAATGTCCCTTAATGGCGACAAATGTATTCAAACAAGTGAATTGAATACCGGATGGGATGGTTTTGAATGCTCACGCATGGGGAAATTAATCCCGCCATCAATGATGAAGCAACAAAGGAGAGAGAAAACTACCATAGCTCAAACAGGCGAGGTGTCAAGTTTGAACCAAGTGGACACCATGTGGGTGAGCTTGAAACTTGGGTTAACGTGTAGAATGTGACAAGCTCACCATAGGAAGGGTTGTCACAACAATCTATAGACCAATTTACAAAATAAATTTGTAAGGGGAAGCCAAAGAATGACACAATTTCTAGGAACGACCCTATCCTACAGCCTATCTACAATTTATAGAGAAACTACGACAATTTACAAAGAAATTACACCTACTGACAAAATCTACAAGAGTGTACATTATTTACAGGAAAGGAAATGCAAGGAAGGTGGACAAACTTCCTAGAGAGCCATCCCACCAACAGGAGGCCACGAAAAACCAGAAAGTGAAGCAAAACAAAAGCAATGACAAAACCAAATAGGAAGACCAAAGAAAAAACAAAAAAATAGAAAAGAAGTAGGAGAGGGCTGAAGGACCTACCTTAAGACCAAGAAACATGGGAGGAGGAGCACAGGAGGTGCTCTACAAAATACGGAGGTTTGAAAGACCATGAAAGCCTACAACCTTGCAGGGAAGCTGAAAATGCACATAAACTCGAATATCAACTCAGTTGCAAAGCACTGTTAAACCTCCAAATAAATTCACACTTAATCACAATTTTGCTCTTAATCACTCTGGGTAATCTTGTTTGTGATAAATGTGAAAGTGACAAGTAAATATTCATTTATACCCCCAGGGTAAAAATACACCGCTCCCTTCCATAAGTCCCCAAAAAAGGAAAACCTCCGGGCTCCAGGCCCGGGGATCCCATCCAACCACACCCTCTAACAAAAGAGAAAGTAGTGACAGAGACCCCCAGAGTCCAGAATTTGGCTAGCACAAAAAAAACCAAAACACTCTAGGACCGGATCCCAGAGGAAGAGAAACCAAAAAGAAAATAAAATGACCCCACGGAAGAAAAGGCCGAAAGAAAACAAAAGGAAAGGAACAAGGTAAAAAGAAAAAAAGGGGGAACCCAACATTTTTCCCACAAAATGTAGGGATGGGTATGCAGGGCATAAAAAATGATGACTCACTAGGATGAATGCCTTAGCACAATTGAGAAATATAGAATCTTTGATTGGAAAAACTAGAACTCATCTTTACTTGGAGTATTCAGCTTGCAAGGAGCAAGGTGTCTGAGAAAATCTTACTCATCATTGATTCAATCCTTCAATATTTCGTTAGTTGTGAGGTGTGTGCTTTGGAAGAAAATCAAGCTGATGATTTTTGGGAGACGCGGAGAGGGGGCACTAAATATATTGAACAAAAATTAGCATATCTTGCATGATCCCCCAGATAGTGGAATTCTCTATTCTTCAGTTTTTCTTTCTTTTCTTTTGAGGATGGGGAAGGCAGCACTTCTTTCACAGTGAACCTTAAGCTTAGATAATTTTTACGGCAGTACCCCTTTCACCTTGCCATCCATTTTAGTTTTCTGAATAGGAGAGATATTCCAGACCCAGGATATTTTTCTGATTTTCAGACTTGGCCAACAACTAGTGCAACAATTTTCTCTCAAGGACCATGTGATTACTTGCTTCTTAAATTTTTTGTTTAACCGATTTCAAGACTATCAAGATATGAATTTGATTATGATTACCGATAACCTTTTACCACATGTAAAAAATAAATCTGGAGTATGGATAAATTTCATCATGCTAACAATAGATTTTGTACTAACCAAAATGCACAAGGCACCAATCTAGGGAATAGATGTCATGCAAAGCATACCTATCTACAAGAAGAGGACAACACGCTGGGAACCCAGAAAAATAGATGCAAATAAAAAGGAAAACCAAAGACAAAAAGAAAAAATAAAGAAGGCATCCCTAGAAGAATGCCGATGGCTATTTACAAGGACAAGGTACTCCCAAGGAGCATTTGGAAAATATATTTACAAGCAGGAATACCTTTACATATAACACAACTTTGGGCCACTTACCCCTTGCCTCATTCAAAGTAGTGGGTGAGGAACTATCCATTGATGGGAAATGGGACAACTTTTCCAGTCATGGTACTAAGGAGATAAGTATTAGCCCCATAGATCTCAGAAATCAGATATGGTCTGAGATAGAGCCTTTGAAATTTGGTGGGCTTTCCTTTCTCTTTCTAGGCCTTGTCCCACAGAAGGACTAGGTCTGAAACTTGAAAGGCCTTGTATTGGTCTATCCGGTCAAACCATCACCTGACAACTGCTTGATGATGTGCAAAATGTTCTAGTGTCGTGTCTCTTTGTGACTCCATTCTCACCAGGTTTAGGAGCTGAACCTCCACAATGTTTTCCCAGTTGTTAAATTTCTACATAAACTGTAAAACTAGGATCTGTAAGTTGATAGGGAACACGGGATTTTTTCCATAAACTAGGTTAATTGGGGAAGTCCAAAGGGCTTCCTTGAGTTTGATACATTCTTCCCAAAGAGTGAACCTAAGCTTTTGGTGCCAGTCCCAGGGGTTTTTTTTAGCAAATGTTTGAACACCTCCAACAGATTTTTATTGGTAGACTCAGCCACACCTTTACCTTGGGGGTAGTATTTGTTGGAGAAATTCAAGGTGATATTCCTATCATAGGTCCATTCTAATAACTATGCCAAATAAAACTCCAGACCATTGTCACACACTATAGTGAAATGCATTTCGAATCTTGTGACTATGTTTTCTTCTAGAAATTTGATAACTACATCTGTCATGTTGTTCTTGCATGGAATTGCTTTAGACCCCCAGGTACAGTAATCAGTCACAGTAAAAATATACCAGTGGTTGGAGGATGATTTGGGGTTGATTTCCCCAATAAAATTGAATGCCCATTGGGTGAAGGGTCAAACTTCAAAGACTGACTGCAAACGCATGGCTAAGTTTCGGTCACAATAGGTTGTGGTTTGGCAAGTGTGGCACTTCCTCATGTGAGTGTAGACATCTTTGAAGATGAAGGGCCAATAGTATTTGGCCTAGAGAATCTGATGGGTAGTGGCATCCACTGAGCCATGCTCAGTTCCAAACTACCCTTGAAATTCTTCTGTCATTTTGGAAGCTTGGTCCCTATCTATGCACCGGAGGTAAATCCCTTCAAAATTCTTGCAAAAAAGCATTTCATTTTTTATCATGAAATGTGCACTTTTTAGTCATAGAGCACAAAGTTTGTTGGGGGGAAGCCCCTCTAGGAATTTGTTATTGAGTAACAGATATACCAGAATGGTATACCATGGGTCTTGAGTGATGGACTCCACCGTATAGGTTTAACATTCAATGTTGGGAGTTACTTCTGCCATCACTCTACATAATCCCTAGCCTCATACTATCTTCATCGATTGCATTTTCAGATCAAACTATTGGAGGATGGCCATACATTTCCCCTAGAATTTTCCTAGCTCACTGTAAAGTAGTAAAGATTTAATAGCCTAGTCTGGAATGATAGCATGCACTTTGCTCCAAAGAATATAGTGCCAGAATTTCTTCACGGCCCAGACTAAATTAAAAGATTGCTTCTCTAAGGGTGTATATCAGACTTCAACATTCTTTAAGGGGGAGCTCATGAAAGAAATGGGTCATTCTTCCCCTTCAACCTTCTGTGTTAGGACTGTCGTTGTTGAATGCGGGGAAGCGAAGGAGTAGATGTTGAATGGGAGGGAATAGTCTAGACTTTCCAAGACTGGTGCCTCCACTATGGTTTGCTTGATCTGGGAAAAGCTCACTTTGCTTTGGGGCTCCACTCAATCTTGGTATCTTTCTTCATCATGTAATTGAGTGGTTTAACTATCTTGGTTAATCCAGTAATGAACCGTTGGACAAAGTTTATCTTTCCAAAGAAATATCTCATTTTCTTTTTATTGTTTGGCATTTGTAAATTTAGTAGTGCTTCAACTCTCTCAGGGTCAATGGCTATCCCATTCTTAGAGACTATATGCCTGAGAAGCTTCCCTTTAGTGACCCAAAATATGCATTTCTTGGGGCTGAGGGAGATACCATACCGGAAACATCTCTCAAAATTCTGTGCAAGGTGGGCAGAATGATCATGCCTTTCCCAGGAAAAGACTATCAAATCATCCATATAGAAGATTATACATTTGTTTACCAGGACCTCGAACGCAATGTCCATAGCCTTTTGAAATGTGGCCTCCATGTTGATGAGGCCAAAGGGCATTCTCTGATATGTAAACATTCCTCACTTGGTGGTGAATGCCATTTTATCTCTATCCTCAAATTTAACCATAACTTGGTTATATCTGGAGTACTAATCCAATAAGGATATCATTTGGGAATCTTTAACAATTTGTAGCACCTCATCTAACGAGGGGAGAGGGTATTTTCCTTATTAGATCCCTTGTTTAAATTGCAAAAATATACACACAGGTGGATCTCACCATTCTTCTTTCGCATGGGGAAGAGGTTGGCAACCCATGTTATGTGTTGGACAGAAAAGATAATCTGGGCTGACAGTAGTTTCTTGACCTCCTGATGGATTAGAGGTTCAATCAATGGGTTTACTAGCCTCTGCTTCTATTGGAAGGGCTTGGCATCTGGTTTCACTGGGATAATATGAGTCATGATGGATGTGTCATAGGTCTTAAGATCCTCATACCCCCAGGAAATAACATCAATGTATTCTCTAAGAATTATGAGAATCTTCTCCTTCTCCTCTGGGGAGAAAGAGGTGTCAATGTATACAAGTGTTTCCTCATCGGCCTTGCCAATGTTGAATTTTTTGATTTTTCCTCCCTCAGAGGAGGATGATATCTTATCTTGGCCCTGGTGGTCTGAATCAAAGATGCTTTCTAGAGCTACCATATCCTTAGGGATGGTGTTGGTGGGTAGGTCGATCATCCTGTCATCTTCTTCACCCTGCCTGGTATCATCATGGTCAATTTCTTCTACTATTTGGTCCTCGAAGAATCCAACGTTGGCCATGAAGGCTATAATGTGTTGTTCATTCTTAAAAACTTGAAAGTGGGTGATATTATCTATGATGGACAAGGTGGGGACCATTTCAACAGAAAAATTCCAGAGTTGGGAACTAGCCATCGGCTCGAGGGTGTTGGCAGACACAGCAAGGGAATCTAGAATATAGTTACATTTTCAAGGAATAAGCTCGATGCAAAAATCATCAAAGTATTAAATTAGGCTCCATGCCCGATTGTGTTATGTGGCCAAACTTTTGTCATGATATGTCTATTGGATCCAGACCTATTTTACAATCAACTCTGAATCACCCATTTCACAGAGGTGGGTGATCCCTTTTCTCAATGTGAACAGGAGTTTGAGGAGCAAGGCCTCATACTCCATGAAATTATTGGTGCAGTTAAATTGCAACCTATAGGATGCAAGGAAGGATTTTCCCCATGGGTTGATAAATTTCGCTCTGACCCCACATCCTTGTTTAGACCAAGATCGATCAAAATTCAGGATCCACAACTTATTATTCATTGTCTGGTACTAGGAAGGAGAAGTGGCATTTGGATTGATTTTGGGAGGGTTGGGAGGTCATTCCTCTGGCTCTTATGGTGCATGGGTGATTTTTTCCTCTAGAAAATCCTCTAATTTGGATTCCTAGAGAAGCGGCACCTTTGGTGTGTCGTTGGAATTATTACTTGGTCTAGGAAAACCAATGTTATGCTCTTTCTCTTGTGAGTCTACCTCACCCTTCAGTTTTTTTCCCAGGTCCTAAATTCTCTAAGAGACTATGGGATCATCCTTGGAAGCAAAATCAAATGTTGGGATCTCCAGTGGTCGGTACGCCATGAGGGAAGATTCAGATAAAAGGACTTCATTTACCCTCCTAACTTTAGTGAGGGGCTGCTTCATTCTTGGTTCTTTGTCCACTCCGATTTTACTTGATTTCCCCTTCAAGGGGAGCCACAAGTGGGAGAAGTCCATGGAGAAATACCTGTTAAGGGCCTTAGACCAATTCTAACTTAACAAAATCCCATAGGTTTCAGGGATGTCCACCACTTGGATGTCTATCATGTTTGATATCTGTGGGTCTTGGATGAGTTAAACTTGGACATTTTTCAGCTCATCCACCATTTTCACAGCAGTTTTCTCCAATTGGACTACTATGCCTTTGGATGGAGTAGGAGTGAGTCTAAACTTCTATAATATAGATAAGGGCATGACATTTCCCAAAGCACCGTAATCTACTAGGAAGTTGTATAGGTTCTTCCCTTGAATGTTCAATCCTAGAAAGAAGGGAGGATCCTATGTGTTTCCCCAAAAAATGGCCAAATTGGCATCATCAATTGTGACAATCTTTTGTGGATGCCTGATGGCTTCCAGGTTTACCAAGAGATTCAAAAGGGACTTCTTCTACTTAGGATAGTTTAGCAAAACCTCCATCAAGCTCATGGAGGTGGAGGTGTTCTCTAACACCTTAATGATGTCAAACTGTCCCCCCAAGTAAAGTTGACTTCCCTCGGCTAGATCCCTAGCTTGGTTAGAGCCAGGTCTTTTCGGAGGGAAGGACTGATCAGTTGTGTTATACTAGAGAGGGGTATTCTTGGGAAGCATTAGCATTTAAGTTGGCCCTTTACTAGCCTGGCTCTGAGTGTTGTAGGGAGTTTGTGGGCTGGTAAAAGCATTGCCCTCAAAGGACAGGATAGATTCATCAAAGAACCCTTGCAATTTAGATTCTTCTTCATCTTCTTTGTCAGTCCTAAAGAAGATGGTCTCACATGTAAAGGTAGTGTGAGGAGGCTTTGATGTGGGTGATTTTGATGGAGTAGGATCGGTTGGTTGTTGTCTATCTGACTAAGAGATCATGATGATCTTCTCCAGTGTAGCATAGTTCACCACGGAATGAGAGTCAGTGTCATGCAATCTACACCATGTCATTAGAGGGTGGAATTCTGCAAGCTGTGTAGAATGACTAGGTCCAGCACCACCCTAAGTGGTATTTTGGTTTGAAGGAGGACCTCTGGTATTTTCATTGTTTTTCCATTGTTGTCTACTGGGCCAAGGCCTGTTGTTGTAGTTCCCACCTCCAGAGTTTGTGTTTTGTTGTCTGGACAAAATATTTCCTCTCTCGAAATTGGAATTATGAGGCATGGAAGGCCCCATCTTTAGATGTCCCATGTCCATCATCAAAGAGGACACCAATTTTCAGAGGGATTTAGCCTCGGCTGAAGACTGGGTAGTTGTTTTACAATGTGATGGTTGTAGTGGTGGGTTCTCGGGGAAAGCGGAAGAAGCTCCTAGAGTCGAGGACAATGATCCTCCATCTGTGGATGATTAGAAGAAGGGTACCCTAGAGGGTTGTGTCAAGGTACCAGATTGGGGTTGTATCCACTAGTTTAAGGAGTTTCATTGGGTATCATGTTGAATGGTAGGCTCTGTCCAATCCCGTCAGGAGCTTTTCTCAAACTTTGGGACAACTCCAGGGCTAGGTTGTAAACCTTAGCCAGAGTATCCTGGTCATTGGCGATGGTGGTTCTCCAAAGGACAGTGGCACCAATGGGGTCCAGAGCATTTAGGTATGTCTAGATTTTCATGTCAATGGATGGGATGAAGGGTCCCGTGCACTGCTTCAAAGCACATTAGAACCGATGGTTGAATCTAGCAAGGGCTTTGTTTGGTTCCTTCCTAATAGAGATAAACTGGTTGTGGGACCACGCTAGGTCCACGTAAACACAGAAGGCCACTAGGAAGATGTCTTCCATATCCTACCAACTATTGATGGAGTTGGCTGGTAAGTTGAGGTACTAGTTTACTTAATTTTTTCCTAAGGATAGAGGGAACATCTGGGTTACAAAATCTTGATGTTGTATCCAGTTTTGGTTCATGGCATCATGATAGGCTTGGAGATGTTCTTCTATGGTTCATGGGCCTAAATGCTCATATTTGGGAAAAATCTTCTTTGGTTGCAGAGGAAGATCGTTGGTGGCACTGGGGAACTGCCCCAGTGGGGACCCGGTGTTACCAAAGTATTTTTCCATTGGGGTTGTTTGATTTTGGCTGGTTTGAACGTTGGTCCCTGGGATTATATGAGGAAGTTGGGTATTCTGGTGTGTAGCAAATCCCAAGATAAAGTTGGCTGGTTGTTTGTTTTGTTGGGTTCCACTCTTTCAGATACTAGGTCTGAGCTCTACAAACTCTTTAGGATTCATGGTTGACTGAAGGATTCTATCAAAACTTAAGGGTGAAGATGACCCTATTCCACAAAGAGTTCAACTCCTAAAAATACTGCTTGGAGAACCCTCAGATGGTGTAAAATAGAAATCTTTTGAGGGAGATGAGCTCATGCCCTCCTTCTAGCGTTGGTTTTTGTTGATAGGACTTCGTGAACGGTTCTTCCAATAGTGATAAGTTGTCACTGGGTATCGGGGTACCAGCAAACTATGCCTATAAAGGTTCTCCATGGAATGAATTCTCTAGGCCTTCAAGCACCTAGGTGTTGGGTCTCGACAAGGTGGGGAATCTAAGTTGGTTAGGTGACTATTTGTTTGACGGGATAGCTAGTTTTACTCATCTTCTTCGGCAATTTCAGCAATGGGGATGGGGTTTCCTGCAAGCATGTTATGTTTACCAAATAAATTGCAAAAGATAGACTATAGTTAGAGTTTATTACTTCTACTTATAGTTATGCAACATATTTTAGATATCAATAATGCTCCAATGTAAGGACTACACTAAATACTAAATACATATAGAAGCAGCGATTCATACATATTCAATAGCAAGAGGAAATGACATCATTAATCTAAACGAAACATTAGAGAAAAGGACAATAGAAACATACATCAAAAAATGACATCATTAATTGCAAAGATCAAAATAACACATAACTAGTAGTCATAAGGCATTCCTCCTTCTTCATTAACTTAAAGTGTTCCAGCATCACTGGTGTATACATCCATGGCTCCAAGGGAGCATTCTAAACTATCAAGAACTACTGAGCATTGACCTCTTGAAACAATTAGAAATAAAAAGCTATCTTCTATTACTTGCTAGACTGCAAAGTCATCAATTTCCCCGACCCTTGTTATGAGGTTGGAGTTCTTATTTATACACATAGTTTGACCTAAAACTAACCTAATCTAGCTATACACTCAACACATAAAATACATTATCCGGCGGCCGATACTACCTGCACCACTTACAATCACCTCAAAAAGTGTAGAGGTCTGACAAGACAAAGGAAGAAGACAAGAAGAGAAAGCTAGAAGAATCAACAAAGAGAAGGGTGTTGAGGTATTAATAGGGGAAATCCTATCTTCTCGGTATTCAAGGCAACATGCTTCATAAATGCATATTGCAACTCCCTATCTTTGATGCACATTAGGAATTCAATGTGTGAGCAGCACCTCAAGAGAATCACCTTTCAAAGCCATACCTACGTCTAACATGCCTTATCGGGATCACCTACCTACTAACCCTTTATTAATTTCTTGACAATGACCATTCAGCTCTGGGGAACCTGGACGCGGGTCACTATGAAAGAACACAAAACTTCAGATCTGGAATTCCAGAGTCCAAGAGCTTACGCTCAAAGACTAATGAATCTACAAAATTACACCCTGCTAGTGAAAATCTACGGAGTTTAGAGAACTTTACTGTTCCTTGTTTTTCTTGAAGGCCTCCAAAATCTTGCCAATGACATCCTCATCTTTGTCTTTGACATAATTCCATTGGTCGTTGATGACCCAAAACTGTTCCTCAATATCTTCAGCTCCATCTCAAAATTCTACAACTACCTCTATTGAATCATGGGCTGGGAGCATCATTTTAGATAATCCTGACAAATTTCCTTCATTAAAATCTCTGGCAGACTGGTACTGGAATTCCATTAGCTCATCAAATTTTCTTAACACAAAATATTTCAGGGCACAAGTCCTAGTGGTGAAAGGATCAACTAGTGAAACCCTTCATACAAATTCTATATATAAATCTAGAGAATTCTAGACTCTTGGGATTCTATTCTTTAGGGCCTCTACCAATTGCTTACTTACCTTAATTTTGAGGCCAAGTCTAGAGTGCTTAGCCTGGAGGAATCCAAAGGGCTCTTCTCCCAAAATTCCCATCTCGGTAATGGCTTCCTTTCTAAAGTTTATTATTTCTTCCAATTCTGACCTCCACTCTTCATACCTCTCTATGTCTTTCTCCCACAAGACCACGATGCAATTCTCCTGGCCCACAATATTGCTGACTTGATAAAGGTCCGAGAGTGTCATCACTAGGAACTGCCTTATGGCCTTGATTTGTTCGGTGATCCAGCCATCTATAGCTTGCACCTTCTTTTTCATGTCCCTTAGAGAATCCATTTCACTTTGTGGGAGCAATGTCCCAGAGGTGGACACTTCTGAATAGATCTCAGCCAATGGCTATGTTAGTTACGTGAGAAGCATGAGGAAATTTTTGTTCTTCTCTCTTTCCTCCTTTATCTTCTATGCCTTTTCATCATACCAGGCCTCAACTACCCAGGTAACTTCTTTCAGTAGGTCCAATTCACCCTTCTTATCTCTCCTCCCCTAAGGAACCTTTGTAACTGTGTAATCCTCATACCTTACTGCCACCCTGTCTGTATCTGGAGGAGGCGTTGCAACTATTTCAATTGTGTTTCCTCCCTGACCATTTCGGAGGGTATGGATGATCTGGGCCTTCTTAGGATTTTTAGCCTCTTGATTCTAGGTCATCATCTCAACCAAAGAGAGGGGAACACTTTCTTCCACCAGGGCCTTTCTTTTTCTAGATTCTACCAGCTATTATGGGGGCTAGGGCAGTCTTCATACTAAGGCCTGAGCATTGGGACCTTCTTCAGGTTCTAGTGGTGTTTCCCCGGTATCCATGGTCACATCGGACTCTTTCTCTTGTTCCTTGGGGTTTGATGTGTCTTTGACCCTAGTGGCATTTTTTTCTATGATGTCGGGGACCCCGTCTCTATCAGCACAAGTAACATCTTTATCGTCAGGATTTTCCCCATCCTTTTCACCATCTGTGGTCTCGATATCAACATTTTTTGGGTTATCCCCTTCATCTTGTTGATGATATTTTTCTTCAGCTCCATCCACCGAGACATCCTTCTTCATGGGCACATCTTTTGGAGAGGCTAGAGGTGTCTGGCCAAGATTTGACTATTGGGCCATGGAGACTACCTCGCCAAATATCGCACTCTAGGGTATCTGATCAGCTAGAGTAACTATAGGCACTCGAAGAGTGACGGCTAGGGATACAATTTCTACCTAAGGTCTGGGTTCCCCAACCATTGTTAGCTGCTCCTCTTGTGTAGGCCTTAGTTATGTCTCAGTCCCCTAGATTGGTGTTTCTTCCACATCTTGTGGATTCTTTTGTATTTCTTCTAGCTCTTTTTCTTGTTCCCAGACTTCTTTTCCCAGGGCCACTTCTTCTTGTGCATATATCTCCTCCATTTCCTTTACCATATCATCTTAGAGGTTCACCTAATCATTCATCTAGAAGAGATCATCGAAGTCATCATATGGAGGGGAATCTACTAGAGGATCCTCTAGCTATAGAGAACAGGGGGTGAGTTCCACCTGGGGAACGTTGGGCATGCTGGGGCCTATATCTGTGCTTCGGGGATGATCCACCCTTTTCCTCTTTCTTCTTAATTGCAATGGGGCCCTGACATCTAAAATGTCTACAGACTCTGCCTCAGCCTCCTTTTGCTGGCTTGTAAGTGTTGCTAATGAAGGAGATCCTGCCAGGAGGGTAGATCCCACTGTAGTGATTGGAAGACTGTGGGCAAGCTGGGTGCTTAGTTTTTGACTTATTTGGTGGGATGCCTCCATCTGAACATGAAGTTGCTCCAAAATGGGGAGCAGGCCATGGGGTATAACTTGGGCTAGGGTATTTTCCTTTTCTTTCCCTTTGTCTTTAATCGGTCCCACAGCTCTAGAGGTTGAAGTAGACGCCTGCAAAATTGGACCCCTGCGAGTGCTCCTTTTGCACACTTGTGCAAAGTAGTTGTGACTATTCTCTATGATTCTTTGACTTACGTCTTCAATTGTTAAACTCTCCAGGGTGTCACAATCCACTGGTGGGAGATCCAACTTATCGATCCCCTGATCCTTGTATGCTAGGTCTTCCAAAGGCCCACTATTTAAGAAATCTTTCAGAAAGTTCTGAAGGCTAAGGCTCTTCATCATACCTTTGGACATCCGCAAGTGCTGTCAGGATCAAAGGTCAAAACCATCCTGGAAATCTGCCCAGAAATCCTCAATGTGAATATCATGTGGTGTGGATGCCTAGGGCAGTGTTGTACTTATCTTATCAACTGGATCAAAGTTGTTTCCACCAATAAGTTTCAAAATGTTGTGGTAAATGAACACGTCATTTACCCTACAAAAATGGGGGAAGTTGGCTTCCCACTAGATCTGGGGATAATGTTCCCATAGGGCATGCTAGCCGGGCCTATTCCCAAGAATGCCCACTATCTGCAAACCCTGAAGAGAAGGTCTCTATTGGGCTAGTGCCCATAACACATATGAGGTCATGTGGAACCTTGAGGTCCAGAGGACATTCTTCAGTTGGATGTCCACATGATTGCCGATAATGGTTGCCCAATCAAAGGTCTAACTATAGGTGGTGATGGAGTATAGGAAATAATACATCCATGTTGAAAAGTCCCTGGCATGAGGTTCTCCAAAGAGCCTGCACAAAAATATGATCCCTGCCTATATACATTCCTTTAAGTCGCCACGAGGATCTCAAGCTTCATCTTCTTGTAGTCCCTTCTCGGGGACTTTAGCCATTAAGAATTGAGATGTTTCTAGGAAAGAGTCAGGATGTCCTCAAACTCTTTTAGTGACATAGACTGGGATATAATAATAGCACCTCTGAACTTGGGGATCCCTAGCCCCAAATAAAAAAGTGTCAGCATCAAGGGTAATAATGGCCGCTGGGTAGTTAAATGGTAGAGAATCAAAAAGAAAAAAAACCTAGGAGGGGGTGTTTTAGTGGTTTTCCAGTTGGAGGATCAGCTCCAGTGCTTACACCAAGCAGGGGAAATAGGAAGCTTTGATGATACTAGAGGTAGCCATGTTCTTCGCCATATCATCTTTGAAAGATCTTTGTTTGTACATTGTCTTAACAAAGCCCTGTAGTTCAGCCCATAGTATGGGCTTTGTGTTGGTGATGTCTTGTAGTTTGGAATCCACTTTGGATCTCACCTAGACACCATCCATCAGGTATTTGGATGTCAATGGAAGATTGGCCAACATCTTTTCTAAGTTCATCTTTGTGGCCGCCCGAGTAGTCATAGTTGGAAGTTCCGGACTTCGATGAGGAGTTGTTACTTTAGAAATTATTGTTGGATAATATGAAACCTTCAAGACCAGACAACTGTTAATACATGTGATAGAATATAAAACAATTTTTATGGACTTCAGAGAGTACACCACCATTTCGTACCTGTTCAAAAGAGTTTAGTCCGCATCAAAATTCAAAAAATATAATAATTGACAATGACTCAATTCTGATTGACACCTAGAGGTTCCTAGGGTATTAGTTTATGTGATGAATGGGATGAAGGTCCAGGGACTTATTAGCACCCGAAGTCTAGAGAAACTAGTCGTTATCAAAGTGACTGAGCAGTGAGCCATCCTTGGTTGATATGGGTCGTCACATGGTCACGCAATAAATGGTGTAATGGTCATTAATGGTGATAGATGTATTGACATGAGTGAATTGAATGCTAGATGGGATGGTTTTGAATGCTCATGCATGGATAAATTAATCTTTCCATCAATGATGAAGTGATGAAGGAGAAAGAAAACTACCATAGCTCAAACATGTGAGGTGTCGAGTTCAAACTAGGCAGACACCATGTGGGTGAGCTCAAAACTTGGGTTATAACATGTAGAGTACGACAAGCTTGCCATAGGAAGGGTCTTCACAACAATGTATCGACCAATTTACAGACCAAATTTACAAGGGGAAGCTGGAGAATGACGGAATTTATAGGAACAACCCTATCATGTAACCTATATACAATTTACAGAGAAACTACGACAATTTACAAAGAAATTACAGCTACTGACAAAATCTACAAGTCTATACACTATTTATAGGAAAGGAAATGCAAGGAAGGAAAAAAACCTTCCTTTAGAGCCATCCCACCAACAAGAGGCAATGAGAAACCAGAAAGTGAAGAAAAACAAAAACAAGGACAAAACCAAAAAGGAAGACCAAAGAAAAAAAAAGAAAAAAAATGAAAAGAACCAGGAGAGGGCCGAAGGACCTACCTATTGATGGGACTTTGTGATTAGGTCTGCCAACAGATGTAAGTTTTCACTGGGTACCAGGGTACTGGCCAAATTTTCCTATAAAGGTTGTCTGGAGAAATGAGATTCTCTGGGCCTTCAAGCACCTAAGAGTCAAGTCTGAACAGTGCAGGGGCTCAATTGGGAGTATGACTATTTTGTTTGGGGGAATAGCTAGTTATCGCGGCTTGTCTACTCTGAGGATTTAGGTAAGTGAGGTTTCCTACAAGCATTTGCTAGCTACCAAAAAACTTCAAAAGATACATTAAGGTTAGAAATATTCCATCTACTTATAGTTTATGCTAAACATTCAAAACATCAACCATGCTCTAACATGCTACACTAAATACTAAATAATTATAGAACCAGCTATTCATACTTATCCAATAGCAAGGGAAAAGAAGGTTGTTAATCTACTTAAAACATTAGAGCAAGGGACCCAAGGAACATATAGCACAAAAATAATGTTAATCCTAAGATCAGAATCCTAATAACATCATTGAGAGAATCCTTCCTTCTTCATTAACATGTTTCTAGCTAGCACTGGTGCATACAATAATGGCAGCTCTAAGGGAGCATCTAACTACTGTGAACTTCTAACAACTAAGGAGCATTGAGCTCTACAACTAAGAACTGAGAAACTGAACAATACTATATCTATGGACTGCAAAATCATCAATTTTGCTAACCCTTGGAATGAGGTAAGACTTAAAATTTCCCTAAACTTACCCTAACTTACTTTACACTTAAATAATATAATACAATTTTTGGTGGCTGGTACTACCTGCACCATGTTACAAAGACCTCAAGATGGAAAATGTCTGACATGTCAGAAGAATAAGACAAGAAAGGAGAAGTGGAAGAATCAGCCTCGAGAAGAGAGTGAAAGGGAGAAAAGAAAAAATTTGATCCCCTAGGGATCGAGGCTACATGCCTCATCAATGAAAAAGTAGCTCCCTATCTCCGATGTGCCATGTGTTATGTTGGAGTGGTGCCTTGGGAAGACCACCTATCAGAACCTTCTTGTCGAGTCAACATGCCTTGCTAGGGTTACCCACCCTCTGACCCCCTTATTAATTTCTTTGAAAGTGACCGGTCAGCCTTGGGATCCAGGACATGGGTCACTTTAAAGAATTCAAGAATATTAGATATGGAATTATGGGATCCGGAAGCTTGCACCCCCAAAGCAACCCCAAAGAATAAAGAATATATAATATATGCATGGTCAATAGAATTCTCCGTACTTCGGAGAACCTTATTATTCCTTACTATTTTTGAATGCTTCTAATACTTGGCTTACGCCTTCTTCGTCTATGTTCATAATGCTTTCCCATCGATTACGAATAGCCTCCAACTTTTCCTAAACCTCTCTGGCCCCATTCAAGAACTCATCTACCATCTTCATAGCATCATGTGCCCGGATCATCATCTTGTATAATCTTGATAACCTTCCTTGGTCATAATCTCTAGTGACTAGATACAGGGACTCCATTCGTTCATAAAATTTGCGAAGTACATAGTCCTCTGGGGTGCACGTCCCAGTGGTGAAGGGATCAACTTGTGATACTCTGACCATAAATACCTAAAATAGGCCCAAGGGATCTTGAGCTATGGTCACCTTCTCTTTTAGTGCCTTAACCAGTTCCTTGTATGTAAGGAAACTCAGGTGCGGAAATAGCTTCCTACGCTAATCTCTATAGGAAAGTATTGTGCAAATTCTTTTAAATCCTTACAATTTTAGATTCGTTAACTACTTTAACAAAGATATTGCAACCACATACCATGCATACAAAAAATAGAGAATGACACAATGATATACCCTGGGGAAAACCTTTCGGTAAAAAACCCCAGCACTCCAAAACCTGCACAATGTATTGATCAAAACTATTACAGCTTACAATACACTTGCAATGCAAGTTCTTTCACAAGATTTCAAAACCCTTGAAGAAAAATCATGGCAGCATAAAATGTTCCAACAATACACTCACATCACTACTCTTCGCAACCCTAAAAAATACTTATATCATGCGCTTCACTTTTTAGGGCTACTCCCAAAGATAACCATAGTAGGGTTTTACCATTCTCCGAGAAAATAGGAAACCCAAATTTTTTTTTGGGCTGATACCCCAAACCCCATGATTGGGGAAGAGTGTACAGTACTCAAATTTATCAGTTTCCACATGTCTTCACCTATCATTGAATCTTCCTGACATAGCTCTTATGTGTCATAGGAATCTGTCATAACCGTTTTAGCTATGATCTCCTTACACACAATTCAAGATGTCGACACATCAAAATTATTTGCAAGTAATACATTTTACAAAACAAATAATAAGAATAGGAATTATCCAAGGTTGAGACACCTTATTCCTAACATTCTCCCACTTGTCGAATACCTTGTAAGAGCAATAGGAACATAACAGGAACTAACCGCTA
>MU225383.1:1727237-1752034 GCA_018584345.1 Thuja plicata
CGCATCACTACTCTTCACAACCCTAAAAAATGCTTATATCATGCGCTTCACTTTTTAGGGCTACTCCCAAAGATAACCGTAGTAGGGTTTTACCATTCTCCGAGAAAATAGGAAACCCAAAATTTTTTTCACCATGATTGGGGAAGAGTGTACAATACTAAAATTTATCAGTTGCCACATTTCTTCACCTATCATTGAATCTTCCTGACATAGCTCTTACGTGTCATAGGAATCCGTCATAACCGTTTTAGCTATGATCTCCTTACACACAATTCAAGATGCCGACACATCAACATTATTTGCAAGTAATATATTTTACAAAACAAATAATAAGAATAGGAATTATCCAAGGTTGAGACACCTTATTCCTAACATTGTATACCTTGATTTTGAGGCCAAGTTTGGAGTACTAGGCCTAGAGGGAATCATATAATTCTTCTCCCATAATTCCCGCCTCTGTAGCAACTTCTTATCCGATGTTGTGAATTTCTTCCAACCCGGCATTCCACTTTCCATATTTCTCTAAGTATTGCTCCCATACAAGAGTGGAGCCATTTTCTTGGCTGATGAGGATTTTGACTTGGTAAAGATTTGGGAGGGACACCACTAGAATTTTTCTTATGGAAGCTATCTTCTCGATGGCCCAACCATCCATAGCCTGCACTTTCTTCTTCATGTCCTGGAGAGAATCCATGTCACCTTATGCGAGCGACAATCTGGAGGAAGAGGTTTCCAGGTGGATCTCGGCCAAAGGCTGTGTAAAATCTACTAGAAGTGCGAGGAGATTGGCATTGGTCTCCCTTTCCTCCTTTACCTTCTGGCCCTATTTGACATATTGGGCCTCTACTTATTTGGTGGCCTCTCTAAGTAGGTCCAATTCACCCTGCTTATCTCTTCTCCCCAGTGCCACTTATGTAATGTTATAATCTTTGGCCCTTATAGCTATTGCATCTACATTTGGAGGTGGTGTTGTGATAGTCACAATTGTGTTTCCTATTGGACTAGTCCGGAGGGAATAAATTGTCTATGTCTTCTTAGGCTTCTAAACCTCTATATTTTGGGCCATCATTTTGGCCAAGGAGAGTGGAACACCTGATGTGACCACCGGGGCCTTTCTTTTTCTTGATTCTACCAGCCATAGAGGTGGCTAGGATGGCTTTCAAGTTAAGACATTGGCATTTGGACTCCTCTTAGAATCAGGCAGTGTGTTCCCGAAATGTACAGTGTTAATGCTCTTTTCCTTTATCCTGTTCCTATCCTACTCTTTCTCTCTAGAGGCCTCCATATTTTCCGCCGTGTTGGCATTCTCTTTTGTGAATTTGGGACCTCTTCTTCTCTAGCATGAATATTACCTACATCTTTGAGGACTTCCTCATCCCTCCCAGCATCAGTTGATTTGACATTTACATTTTCTGGGACTTCCTGTTCATTCTGCTGCTGTTCTTTTTTGGCTTCATCAGCCTCGTCTACTGGAACATTTTCCTCCATTGGAACATCTTCGGGAGGTGGGTGAGGTCTTTAGCCAAATTTTAACAATGCGGCCTTCGTTACTACCACACCAAATCTTCTCTGGGGCACTTTATCACCCGGAGTAACCAAAGGCATCTGGAGCATGATGACTGGGGGTACGTTTGATCCTGTAGGTCTGGTTTCCCCAACCATCGGCTTCTCACCTGTGGGTTAACTTGGTGTATCTTTGGTCCCTTGGACCAATATTTTCTCCTACCTGGGCTCCTTTTGCATTTTATCCTAGACCTCCTGCTTTGATGCAACTTCTTCTTCCTGGACTTCCTTTTCTACAGGGATCTCTCCTTTATCAACTGCGTGATCAATATCCTCATGCAAATTCATGAGTTCATCCGCCCTAAACACATCATCAAAATCATCATGTGGGGAAGGGCTATCATGAATCTCCTCAGCTCTAGGGGAGTCCAAACTGGCATCAACTGGAGGCACATCTGGCATACCAGGGCTAGTGGATGTGCTTGGAGTAGGGGTCACCATTTTCTTCTTCTTTCTCATCAATGGGACCCTGGTCTCAAAAATATTGGTAGATTCCACCTCAGCAAAAGTCTATCTACTCATCATCGCATCGAATGAAGGGGATCCCACTGGGAGAGTAGACACCATTGGAGTTATGAGGAGACCGGAGGATATCTATGTGCTTATCTACTAGCCAGCCAACCATGCTGACTCTATTTTTTGTTGTAGTTGTACCATTAAGGGGGTTGGGCCTTGGGGAGATACCTTAGCCAGGGTACCTTCTTTTTCTTTCCCATTACTTTTTCTAGGTCCAACAGCAATAGTGGAAGTTGGAGTGGTCCTTCGGACAATCGATCCCTTTTGGGTGCTTTTGGGACACACCCAGGAAAAATACTTATGACTGGCGTCCAAAATCGGGAGGCATAATCCCTCAATTATCAAGTCTCTTGGGGTGGCCCAATCCACAGGAGGGAGATCCAACTTGTCTAATCCCTAGCCTTTGTATGTTAGATCTTCCAGCAGCCTGTTATCTAAAAAACCCTTCAGAAAAGTCAGAAGGTCAAGCACCTTCATGAGTCCCTTGGACATCCGTGAATGTTGACGGTCCCAGAGATCAAACTATCTTGGTAGTCCGCCCAAAAATCTTCAATATCTTCTATGTGCAGCGGGGAGGCACGGGGAAGCACTAAGGCAATCTTTCCTAGAGGATCATAATTGTTCCTAGCATGGTGGAATTCCACCAGTCCCACGCTCTTCAATTCACAATCTGCCTCCCTTGCTGCAGTGAGGCTGCAAGTATAATTCCTGCACAAAACTAGGAATGGGACGTTAATGACCTTCTTTAATGTGAAGAAGGTGTACAGGTCCATGATCTTCTGATAGAACTCTAAAAGAATGATTCTATCCCCACAATACTAGGGAAGAAGGTAGGGTTTCCTAGAGAAGTCAGTCACCCGAATGTAGGTGTGGTGCTAGAACTGAATGAAGTAGTGGCCGTAAGTATTGACTAGGTTCATCGCCTCCTACGATAATTGGTACCTAAAGTCCTGGGTAAGTGTTAGAATATTTTGGTAAATGAAAGCATCATTTACTCGTCAAAAATTTAGGAAACTGAGTTCCCATTGGACTTGGGGATAATGATCCCATGGTGTTAACTAGCCTGGCTCATTACCAAGTTCACCTACTATTCCAAAACTTGGAAAAGATAGTCTCTATTGGGCTAGTGCCCATAGCACGTAATATGTCATATAGAACTTGGAACTTTGGATGATGCCTTTCACCTATGTGTCTAGATGATTGGTTATAATGGCCACCCAGTAGAAGGTCTTGTTGTGGGTGGTGATGTAGTAAAGAAAGTAATACATCCATGTCGAGAAATCTCAGGCATGGGGCAATCTAAAGATCCTGCATAAGAATATAATGCCCATCTGAATGGACTCTTTGAAATCCCCGCAGGGGATTTCCAACTCCATCCTTTTATGGTCCCTCTTTGAGGACTTCAGCCACTAGATATTGATGTATTGTCAGGAGACAAGGGCAGCCTCCTCGAACTCTTTTAACAACTTGGCTTGTTGATGATGATGGATCCCTTGAACTGTGGAATCCTCAACCCTAAGGAAAAGGTTGCTGCATCCAGAGTGACAATTGTTGCTAGATATTATAACGGTCAAGGATTGGCAAGAAGAACTGTCCAAGTAGGTGTATTGTATAGTGTTTCCAATTGACGTATTAATTCCATTGATTGGACCAAACAAGGAAATTTTGCAGCCTTTATAATGTCAGAGGTGGCCAAATGAGTAGCCATACTATCTTTGTCGGCCTTCAACCTGTAGGTGGATTGGATTAGGCCTTGCATTTCAGCCCAAAGTCTAGGCTCTGTGTTTGTTATTTCTTGGACCTTGGAATCCACCTTGGATCCCACAAGAACACCCTCCTTCGTGTACTTGGAGGTTAGTGGAAACTTTGCTAGCATCTTTTTAGCCTTGGTTTTTGTGGCCACCTGAGTGGAGGTAGTAGGTAGCTCCAGGCTATCAGGAGGAGTGATGACCTTAGACATCTCGATCATGCAATGAACAACCTACAAGACTAGAGAACCGTCAATACTTGGTATAATAATAATAATTTAGCAGAATCCAGGGGAATTATCATCGTGTTGCACCTGTCCAAGAAGTGGTTAGCATATATCAAAGTCCTAGAGTATTCAAGATAAACATGAGCTAGATTTTGATACACACCTAGGGGGCTCTAGGGTATTTGAACTGAATGACAAAGATGGAACAAGGACCCAGGGGCCTCAACACTTGGAGTCTGAAAGAACTAGCCATTGTCATGACCAGTAGGAAATTGTATTTGGCTGACATGGGTTGTCACGCGGCCACATGACAGGTGGTGTAAATGACATTTAATAATGAAAAGTGGGCTGACACAAGGGAAATTGAATGCCAGATGGGATGTGGTTTGAATTCCCACTCATAGTAAATTAATCTCACCATTAAGGTGACACGACATAGGAGAGAGAAAGACACCATGGCTCAAACTAGCGAGGTGCCAAGTTTGAGGTGTGGTGACCCCCTCTTGACGAGCTAGAAAAAGTGATTCAAAGTGATGGAGCGCAATGCGCTCATCAAGAATGGAAGGATACACAAGGGATATTCATAGAAAAATATAGAGAGTTGAGGCATATATATACAACATTTAAAAATTATTTACATAACGTACAGAACTCGCGAAGGCACAGAAGCTAGACTTTGACAATGTACATCATATACAATAAACTACAACTGCACAGAAGGTGGACAACCTTCTGGCAGAGCCATCCCACCAACAGGAGGAAAACCAAGAAAAAACACAGAAATAGAAACAAGAACAAAATGAAAGCAAAAACAAATAAAGCGAGCACCACATAAATGAAAAAAAAGATGGAAAACTAGAGAAAGAAAATGACAACCAACCTAAAAATGAAAAGGACGCAGGGAAGCCAAACACTGGAAATGCTTTGCAATAGGTCCACCTTTGAATGATCACAAGCCAATACCACAAATCAACATTTGATTAGCCACTAAGAACAGGGAGCAACTTCACTATTTAATCACCTTAATCACCTCAATATCACTCTAAATTTTCTAAGTGTTCTAATCGTGGTAACTGTGAAAATGACAAGTAACTTCCATTTATACCCCTAGGGTAAAAATAGGTTGCACTTTTTTAACAACTCAAGAAACCTCTAGAATTTGGGCCCGGGGATTCATGCAATCATATCTTCTCGTGAAAGAAGATATGATGGAAGATAATCCCAGAGTCCAAAATCTGACTCTGGAAGAGACAAACAAACTCTGGGACCGGTTCCTGGAGACACATGAAAACAAAACAAAAGAAAGACAAACCTTTATGGAAGAAAAGCTCAGAGGCAAAACAAAGGAAACAAAAGGAAACAAGGGAAGTGAAAAAAGTGAAAAAGCGGGACCCAACATTTTGCCTACAAAATGTAGGGACAGGTATGTAGAGCATAACAAATGGAAACTATCTGGGATGAATGCCTTAGCACATTAGAGAACTTTGGAATCTTTGGTTAGCAAAACCAGAATCAATCTTTACTTGGAGTATTTTGCTTGTGAAGTGCAAGGTGTCTAAGAAAATCCAGCCCATCAATGATTCAATCCTTGGTCTTTTGTCAGTTGTGAAGTGTGTGATTTGGAAGAAAACCAAGTCAATGACCTCTAGGAGAAGTAGAGAAGAGGCACTAAGTAAGTCAAACCAAAATCGTCATATCTTTCCCATTTCCCCTGGATACCAGAATTTCTCCATTCTTCAGTTCGTTCTTTTCTTTTTCTTTTTTGGGTTGGCTGTACTTCTTTCACCTTTCCACCCACTTTAAGTTGTAAAAAAGGAGAGAAAATTCTGGACTGAGGATATTTTAATGATTTTCAGACTTGGTCAACAAACCAATGCAACCGATCTACCCTTAGTGTGTCCAATTACTTGTTCTTTTGGTTTTGATTTAACTGATTTTCAGACTGTCTAGATGTGAACTAGAGGAAGATCACCCATAACCTTTTATCATACTTACAAAATAACTCTAGAGTGTAGACCAATTCCACCATGCTAACAATAGATTCCAAATTTGTCAAAATGAAAAAGGTACCGTTGTAGAGACTAGATGTTATGCGAAGCATACCGCTCTACAAGAGAGAGGGAAAAACACTGGGAACCCAAGGAAAACAAAAAAAAACAAAATAAAATGAAAACAAATGGAAAAGAAAATGGTCCTAGAGGATGGCTAACAGACTATTTACAAGGACAAGGTACCCCAAATGGAGAACTGGGAAATATATTTACAAGCGAGAACTTTACATAGAATACAACTCTGGACAAACTTATCACATAACTTACTCAAAATAGTGCTTGAGAAACTGTCCATTGATAGGCAATGGGATGGCTTCTCCGGTCATGGTGTTGAGGTGATAAGTGTTTGCCCCACAGATCTCAGATATCAAATATGGTCCAAGCCAGAGCCATTGAAATTTAGTGTGCTTTCCCTTCTTTACCCGGGCCTTGTCCCACAAGAGGACCAAGTCTGAAATGTGAAAGGCCTTGTATTGGGATCTTCTATCAAACCAATATTTTACTACTGCTTGGTGACACGTAAAATGTTAAAGGGTTGCGTCTCTTTTTTCTTCCATCTGCACTAGACTTAGGAGCCAAACCTCCATGATATTGTCCTGATTGCTGAGTTCTTGCATGAACTGTAAAACTGGGATCTGTAAGTTAATGGGGAATACTTTATTCTAGCCATAAAATAGATGGAATGGGGATGTCCCCAGGGATGTCTTAATTTGGATACAATCCACCTAGAGGGTGAATCTCAGCTTTTGATGTCAGTCCCAGGGGTTTTGATCTAACAAATGTTTGATCACTTCAAGTAGATTTTTGTTGGTTGATTCAAGAACACCATTCTCCTGGGGGTAATAGTTGTTGGAAAACTTTAGAGTGATCTTCCTATCGTAGTTCCATTCAAGTAATTGTGCTAAAGAAAATTCTGAACCACTATCACATACTATAGCAAATGGCATTCCAAATATTGTGACTATGTTTTCTTCCAGGAATTTTATAACTACATCTGTCATGTTGTTTTTACAAGGGATTTCTTCAGACCACTAGGTGCAATAATTGGTAGCAGTCAGAATGTACCTGTGGTTAGCAGATGATTTGGGGTTGATCTCCCTAATAAAGTCAAATGCCCATTGGGTAAAAGGTCTAACTTAGAAGACCAGTTGCAAAGGCATGGTCAGGTTCCGCACATGATGTGCCGCGGTTTGGCAAGTGTGGCATCTCCTAACATGAGTGTAGACATCTTTGAAGATACAGGGCCAATAGTACCTGGCCTGGAGGATCCGATGAGTGGTGGCATTAGCTAAGCCATGCTCAGTTCCAAACTACCCATGAAATTCTTCAATAATTTTTATAGCCTAGTCCCTGTCTATGCACCAGAGATATACCCCTTCATAATTCCTGTGGAAAAGTGTTCCATTTTTTATCATGAAGTGCATGCTTTTCAGCCATAAGGCATGGCATTTTTTAGGGAGTAGCCCCTCTGGAAATCTATTATATATTAATAAGTATACCAGTTTGGTATACCATGGGTCTTGAGTAATAGACTCCACTATGTATGTCTAGCATTCGATGTGGGAAGTCTCTTCTGCCATTGCTCTACATAGTCCCTGGGCTCGGACTATCTTCATGGGTCACATTTCCAAATCATACTCCTAGAGAATGGCCATCCATTTCCCCTGTCTCTCTTCTAATTTTCTCTGCATCAATAGAGACTTAATAGCCTAGTTTGGGATGATAGTGTTTACTTTTCTCTAGAGAATATAGTGCCAGAATTTCTTCATGGTGTGAACAAGAGAAAAGGTCGGCTTTCCAAAGGTGAATACTAGACTTCATCATTTTTAAAGGGGGAGCTCATGAAAGATATTGGTTGTTCTTCCCCCTCAACCTTCTAGGTCAATACTATCATGGCAGAATGTGGTGATAAAAAGGAGTATATGTGAAAAGGGAGGGATTAGTCCGGACTAGCCAAGACTGGTGCTTCCATGATCATTTGTTTAATCTAGGCGAATGCCCTCTTTGCCTCAGAACTCCACTAAATATTTGTATCTTTATTCATCATTTCATTGAGTGGATTTACAATCTTAGCAAATTTGGTGATGAACTACCAGATGAAATTGATCTTCCCAAAGAAAGATCTCATTTCCTTCTTGTTGTCAGGCATCTATAGATTCAGCAGTACCTCAACTCTCTCAGGGTCAATAGATATACCCTTCTTGGAGACAATATGCCCAAGAAGTTTCCCTTTAGTGACCCTAAATATACATTTCTTAGGGTTGATGGATATTCCATACTAGAAACATCTCTCACAAATCTGGGCGAGGTGGGCGGAATGATCACGCCTATCCCAGGAAAAGATGGTCTAATCATCCATGTAGATGATTATGCACTGGTTCACTAGGCTCTCAAACGCAATATCCATAGCCTTTTGAAATGTGGGCTCTATGTTGATAAGGCACAAGGGAATCCTCCAATATGAAAATGTTCCCCACTTGGTGGTAAACATTGTCTTGTCTCTATCTTCGTACTTAACCACGACTTGGTTATACCCGAGTATCCATCTAGGAAAGACATCATTTGTGATCCATTCATGATTTGCAAGAACTCATCCAACAAGGGGAGAGGGTGATTATCTTTCTTGGATGCCTTGTTTAAATTACAAAAATTCATGTAAAGGTGGATCTCACCACTTTTCTTCCTCACAGGGATGAGGTTGGCAACCCACATAGTATACTAGATTGGAAAGATGATCCGGGGTGACAACAATTTCTGAACATCCTGATGAATTGGAGGCTCGATCAGTGGGTTGACCAGTCTTTGATTTTTCTGGAAGGGCTTAAAATCTAGTTTAATTGGGATAGTATGAGTCATGATAGAGGTATCATAAAATTTCAGATCCTCATAACCCCACACAATTAAATCAATGCATTCTAGGAGAGCCACAAAAATCTTCTCCTTCTCCTCAGGGGAGTAGGAGGTGCTAATGTGTACCAGTTTCTCTTCACTGGCCTGACCAATGTTGAATTTCTCAAATTTTCCTCCCTCAGAAGAGGATGATATCTTTTCCAGGCCCCGAGGGTCTGAGTCAAATATTTGATCAAGTGCGACCATCCCCTTAGGGATGGTGTTGGTTGGTATGTCCATGATTCTATCATCTTTATCACCCTATCCAATATCATCATGATCTCTTTCTTCCACTATCTGGTCCTTGAAAACACCCACATTGGTCATAAAGGCCAGGATATGTTGATCATCTTAAAAAACATGAAAATGGATGACATTGTCTGGGATGGACGGGGTGGGGATCATCTCAACGGAAATTTTTTAGAGAAGCTGGGACTAGCCATTGGCTCTAGAGTGTTGGTGGACACGGAGATAGTATCCAAAACATAGTTTCTTTTTTGAGGAATAAGTTCAATGCCGAAGGCATCAAAATATTCAATGAGGCTCCATGCTCGGTTGTGATATGCAGCCAGCCTTTTATCATGACAAGTGTATTGGCTCTAGACCTGCTTAACAATCAACTCTAAATCACCCAGGGCCCGGAGGTGGGTGATTCCTTTCCTTAGTGCAAAAAGGAGTCCAAGGACCAAGGCCTCATACTCTATAACATTGTTTTTGTAGTTAAACTATAGCCTGTAAGATGTGAGGAAGGATTTTCCCCATGGGTTGATCAATTCCACTCCAGCTCCACAACCTTGCTTAGACCAGGACCCATCAAACTTTAAGGTCCACAAGTCTTTATTTGTTATCTCGGGTTGGGGAGATGAAGTGGTCTTTGGATTATTTTTGGGGTGGTTGGGAGGAGTTTCCTCTAGCTCTGATGGCACGTGAGTGAGGTTTACCTCCGGAGAAGATTTTGGTTGGGGTTCCTGGATAGGTGGCACCAAAGAGGGACTGCTACCAGTAGTACTAGGTTCTGGGAAATTAGCTTTGTGTTCTTTCCCTCAGAGGGCATTGATGTGTCAGGTAGCAATAGAAATACATGGCTCACACTCTAGTTCTTAATGTTTTTGATAATGCACCCGACACCAAGTGTTGGACAAGAGTGTAGCAAGGGTCGCTATGATACCACATGAGTTAACTTCACCTCTTAGTTTTTTGTCCAGGTCCTGGGTTCTCTGGGAAACTATGGGATCTTCCCTGGGGTGAAATCAAAGGTCAAGATTTCTAGGGGTCAGTACACCCCGAGGGAAGTCTTAGAGAAGAGGACTTCATTTACCCTTCCAACTTCGGTGAGGGTGTGTTTCATCCAGGGCTCACTTTCAACCTGGATTTGGTTAGATTCTCCCTCCCAAGGGAGCCACAAGTGGGAGAAGTCGGTCAAGAAATACCAATTATGGGCCTTGGACCAATTGCAACTTAGTAACATCCCATAAGTCTCTGGGATGTCCACCACTTGGATGTCAATCACACTTGCTATCCTAGGGTCTTGGAAGAGCTAAATTCAGACGTTCTTCAGATCACCTACCATTTTTATAGCAGTCTTGTCCAGCTGGACTTTTACACCGTTAGAGGGAGTAGGATACAATCTAAGCCTTAGGCATATGGATGAGGGCATGACATTACTTGAAGCTCTGAAATCTACCAAGAAATTATGAAGGTTATTCCCTTTTATGTTTAAGCATAGTAAGAAGGGAGGATCCTTAGTGTTTCCCTAGAAGAAGCCACATTGGCATCATCAAAGGTGACAGTCTTGGGTGGGCAAATGATAGTTTCTGGGTTTCCCAAGAGCTTTAGAAGAAACTTCCTCTGCTCAGGATAGTTCAGCAAAACCTCCATCAAAGTCATGGAGGTGGTAGTTCATTCTAACACCTTTGTGATGTCAAACCTCCCTTTGGGGAATTGTTGGCTCCCCTCATTTAGGTCCTTAGCTTGGTTAGAGCTAGACCCTTTCGGTGGGAAGGGGAGATCAAGTGTATTATCCCAGGGAGGGGTATCTTTGGGAGGCATGGGCATGTAAACTGGTCCTTTACTAGCTTGACTCTGGGTATTATAGGGAGTCTGTGGGTTGGTGAAGGAATTAGACTCAAAGGATGGAATAGATTCATCAAAGAACCCCTATAATTCAGGTTCTTCTTCATCTCCTTTGTCTGCTCCAAAGAAGATGGTCTCACAGGTGAAGGCATCATGAGTGGGCTCTTGAATGGGAGGTTCCATGGGAGTAGGATCAATGGTTTGTTGTATGTCCAGCTAGGAGATCATGATGACCTTCTCCAACGTGGAATAGTTCACCTCAGAATGAGAGCCTATGTTGTACAATCTACACCATTTGGTTAGGGGTTGGAGTTTTGCAACTGGCATGAAATGGGAAGGTCCAACACTACCCTAATTGGTGTTTTGGTTTAGAGGAGGTCCTTTAGTGTTAGCATTGTTTTTCCATTGTTGTTGGTTGGGCCAAAGCCCATTGTTGTAATTCCTTCCTCCAGCATTGTTATTTTTTTGGCCAGAGAAAATATTACCTCTCTAGGAATTGATGTTGTGGGGTGCGAGAGACCCCACCTTTAGCTATCCCATGTCCACAGTCAGTGAGGACAATATTTGCTAAAGGTATTCAACGTCGACGGACAACTAAGTGTTTGCATCACAATGTGATGGATGTTTTTGTTGGTTTCCAGGAAAGGCAGCAACAAGTACCAGAGTCAAAGGTGTCAATCCTTTAGCTGTAGACAACTGGAAGAAAGGCACTCCAGGAGGTTGTGTCTGTAGTAGTTGTGTTTGCTGCTTCTAGTTCCAGGGAACAAATTCTAGACCTGGTATTGTTTGGGCTTGCGATGGGTATATGTAATGGGCCTATTGGTCTATCAGTGGTGGTGGGGGATTCATGGCCATCGTAGGTGCACCCATTGCCTGATTAGGGTTGTATATCATGCTGAAAGGCATGCTCTACCAAATCCCACCTAGAGATTTGTTAAGATCATGAGACAACTCCAATGCTAGGTTGTAAAACTTTGCCAGAGTGTCCTAGGTAGTAGGGGTGGTAGTTCTCCATAGGAGAGTGGAAACAAAGAGGTCCATCACATTCAGGTATGTCTGGATGGTTACATCCGCAGATGGGATGAAAGGACCCATGCATCGCTTCAAGAAGCATTGGAACTAGTGGTTGAATGCTACAAGGGGCTCATTCAATTACTTCCCAATGGAGATGAACTAGCTATGGGACCACACTGGGTCCACATGTATGCAAAAGGCCGCCAAAAAAGCAACTCCCATATCCTCCCAACTGTTGATGGAGTTGGCAGGCAAGTTAAGGTACCAGTTTAGCTCATTCTGTCCCAGGGACAGAGGGAACATCCGGGTCACAACATCTTGATGTTGGATCTGGTGTTAGTTCATGGCATATTTTTATGCCTATAGATGCTCTTCTATGGTTCAAAAGCCTGAGTTCTCATATCAGGGACAAATCTTTTCTGGGTGCACAGGTAGATCATTGGTTGCACCTGGAAAAGTTCCCATCAGGGACCCTGTGTTGCCAAAGTAAGTAGCCATCGAGGGTGTTGGATTTTGCTAAGGATGAATGTTAATCCCTAGGGTTTCCTTGGAGACCTAGGTATTCTAAGACATATTTGATCCGCAGACAATGTTAGCTAGCTTGGCTTTCAGGGTCTACTTCTTTCAAGCGAGAGGCTTGAGTTTGACAAACCTTCCAGGATTGGGGGCTGATCTAAGGATTCTTTCAAATTGGGTGGGTGAAAATGATCCAATCCCTCTAAAGGCTTGCTTCCTAAGACTATGGCTTGAGGAACCTTCTCGTGATGTAAAATCTAAATCTTCAGAAGGGGACAAGCTCATGCCCTCCTTCTAGTGCTAGTTTTTGTTGAAGGGACTTTGTGACCGGGTCTGCCAACAAATGTAAGTTATCATCGGGTACTGGGGTACCGGCCAACTTTGTCTATAAAGGTTTTCTAGAGAAATGAGATTCTCTGGGCCTTCAATCACCTGAGATTTGGGTCTTGACAGTGCGGGGGCTCAGTTGGGAGTATGACTATTTTGTTCAGGGGGATAGCTAGTTATCTCATCTCGTCTACTCTGTGGATTTAGGTAAGTGAGGTTTCCTGTAAGAATTCACTCAAATAACTTCAAACTATACATCAGGGTTAGAAATATTCCATCTACTTATAGTTTATGCCAAACATTCAAAACATCAACCATGCTCTAACATGATACACTAAATACTAAATAAACATAGAACTAGTTGTTCATACTTATCCAATAGGGAGGGCATGAATTGTTTGTGCCTTCTTAGGCTTATGAGCCTCTCTATTTTGGGCCATCATTTTGGCCAAGGAGAGTGGAACACCTAATGTGACTGTCGGGGCCTTTCTTTTTCTTGATTCTACTAGCTATTGGGGCAGCTAGGATGGTTTTGCAGTTAAGATCTGGGCATCCAGACTCCTTTCAGAATTGGGCCGTGCATTCTTGAAATGTACAGTGTTATCAGGCTCTTTTCCTTTATCCTGTTCCTATTCCTGCTCTTTCTCTTCAGAGGCCTCCATATTTTCTATCGTGTTAGTGTTCTCTTTTGTGATATTCAAGACCTCTTATTTTCTAGCATCAATATTACCTGCACCTTTGGAGACTTCCTTTTCCCTCCAAGCATTAGTTGATTTGACATTTACATTTTTCAGGAATTCCTGATCATTCTGCTGCTACTGTTCTTCGACTTCATCGGTCTCATCTACTAGAACATTTTCCTCTATTAGAATAGCTTTGGGAGGTAGGTTAGGTCTCCCACCAAAGTTTAACAATGTGGCTACCATTACTACCTCACCAAATGTACTCTGGGGGACTTGATCACCTGGAGTAATCAAAGGCATCTACAGCATGATGAATGGGGGTATGGTTGATCCTATAGGTCTGGTTTTCCCAACTAGAGGATATCTATGTGCTTATCTGTTGGCTAGCCAAGCATGTTTACTCCATTTGTTTCTATAGTTGTACCATTAAGGGGGTTGGGCCTTGGGGAGGTACCTTAGCCAAGGTACCTTCTTTTTCTTTCCCCTTACTTGTGCTAGGTCCAGCGATGGCAATGGAAGATGGAACGGTCCTTTGGAAAATTGATCCCTTCTGGGTGCTCCAAAATCGGGTGGCATACTCTGTCAATTGTCAAGTCTTTAGTGGTGGCCCAATCCACCGGAGGGAGATCCAACTTGTCTAATCCCTATCCTTTGTATGCTAGATCTTCCAGCAGCCCGTCATCTAAAAAACCCATCAGAAAAGTCTGCAGGTCAAGAGCCTTCATGAGTCCCTTGGACATCGGTGAATGTTGATGGGCCCGGAGATCAAAACTATCCTGGCATTCTGCCCAAAAATATTCAATATCTTCTTCGTGCAGCAGGGAGGCCCAGGGAAGCGCTAAGGCAATCTTTCTTGGAGGATCATAATTGTTCCTGGCATGGTGGAATTCCACCAGTCGTAGGCTCTTCAATTCACTATCTGCCTCCCTTGCTGCAGTGAGGATGCACGTATAATTCCCTCATGAAACTGGGAATGGGAAATTAATGACCTTCTTCAATGTGAAGAAGGCGTGCAGGTCTATGATATGCCGACAGAACTCCAAAATAATGATTCTATCCTTGCAATACTAGGGAAGAAGGTAGGGTTTCCCAGAGAAGATGGTCACCCGAATGTAGGTATGGTTCTAGAATTGAATGAAGTAGTGGTCGTAAGTACTGACCAAGTTCATCACCTCCTGTGATAATCGGTATGTGGAGGCCCGTGTAAGTGTTAGATATTTTTGGTAAATGAAAGCATCATTTACCTAGTAGAAATTTAGGAAACTGAGTTCCCATTGGACTTTGGGATAAAGATCCCATGGTGTTAACTGGCCTGGCCCATTCCCAAGTTCACCTACTATTTGCAAACCTAGAAAATCCGGTCTCTATTGGGCTAGTACCCATAGCACATAAGATGTCATATAGAACTTGGAACTCTGGATGACGCCTTTCAGTTACGTGTCCACATGATTGGCTATAATGGCCGACCAGTTGAAGGTCTTGTTGCAAGAGGTGATGCAGTGAAGAAAGTAATACATCCATGCCGAGAAACCTTAGGCATGGGGAAATTTGAAGATCCTGCATAAGGATATAATGCCCGCCTGAATGGGCTCATTGAAATCCCCGTGGGGGATTTTCAACTTCATCATTTTATGGTCCCTCTTCAAGGACTTCAGCCACTAGCTATTGAGGTATTCTCGGGAGACAAGGGAAGCCTCCTTGAACTCTTTTAATGACTTGGCCTGGTTGATGATGATGGATCCCTTGAACTATGGAATCCCCAGCCCTTAGACAAAGGTTGTTGCATCTAGACTGAAAATTGGTGTTGTATATTGTAATGGCTAGAGATCGGCAAGTAGAACTATCTGAGTGATTGCACCGAACAAGGAAAGTTTGCAGACTTTATAATGCCAGAGGTGGCCAAATGAGTAGCCATACTATCTCTTCCGACCTTCAACCTATAGGTGGCTTAGATTAGGCCTTGAATTTCAGCCCAAAGTCTAGGCTCTATGTCTATTATTTCTTGGACCTTTGAATCCACCTTGGATACCACAAGAATGCCCTCCTTCGGGTAGTTGGAGGTTAGTGGCAGCTTTGCTAGCATCTTTTCACCCATGGTTTTTGTGGCCGCCTAAGTGGAGGTAGCAGGTAGCTCCGAGCTATCAGGAAGAGTGATAACCTCAAACATCTTGATCATGCAATCAACAACCTACAAGACCGAAGAACTATCAATACTTGATATAATAATTATAATTCAGCAGAGTCTGATGGAATTGTCACTGTGTAACACTTGTCCAAGAAGTGGTTTGCATATATCAAAGTCTTGAAGTATTCAAGATAAACATGAGCTAGATTCTGATACACACCTTGGGGCCTCTGGGGTAGTTGAACTAAATCACAAAGATGGAATGAGGACCCAGGGGCCTCGACACCTAGAGTCTAAAAGAACTAGCCATTGTCGTGTCGACGTGACTAGTAGGAAACCATATTCGGCTGACATGGGTTGTCACGCGACCATGTGACAAGTGGTGTAAATGACATTTAATAGTGATAAGTGGGCCAACACAAGGGAAATTGAATGCCAGATGGGATGGGGTTTTAATTCCCACTCATAGGAAATTAATCTTGCCATTAAGGTGACACAACATAGGAGAGGGAAAGCCGCCATGGCTCAAACCATCGAGGTGCCGAGTTCGAGCCGTGGTGAGCCCCTCTTGATGAGCTAGATAGAGTGATTCAAAGTGATGGAGCATGAAAATCTCATCAAGAATGGAAGGATACACAAGGCGTATTCACAAAAAAATATAGAGAGCTGAGGCATATATACAACATTTATAGAGTATTTACATAATGTACAAAACTCGTGAAGGCACAAAAGCTAGAATTTGACAATGTACATCATATACACTAAACTACAACTGCATAGAAGGTGAACAGCCTTCTGGCTAGGCCATCCCACCAATGGGAGGCAAACCAAGATAAAACACAAAAATGGAAACAAGAACAAAATGAAAGAAAAAACAAACAAAGTGAGCACCACAGAAATGAAAAGAAAGATGAAAAACTAGAAGGACAAAAAACCAAAGAAAGAAAATGACAACCAACCTGAAAAAACAAAGGAAGTAGGGAAGACAAACATGGGAAATACTGTACAACAGGTCCACCTTTGAACGATCACAAGCCAACACTGCAAATCAACGTTTGTGTTGGAATTATATTGGAATGATGTACTGAGAGGGGAGGGGTGAATCAGTACCTCTAAAACTTTTTCTTGGTTAGCCCATTAACCCTTAATCATTAGGTTGTAAATTATCTTATCTAACAGTTCATCTTTATTTATGTATATGCAATCATATCATAAGTTCTTTAATATGTAACCATAAAAGAAACATTCATGAAAATAGATAACACATAATACAAGATATGATATAGAAAAAAACTCCTGTTAGGAAGTAAAAAATGCGGTGGCGATTGTTACCCACAAGACTTCACTATCTGCAGATAAGAAGGGGTTGGTTAAGGCTTACAATTGGTCACTTGTGATGACCTACCCTGTTAGGAGTATTACAGTGGAGACCTGTTAAGATCTACTTTGTTTGAAGCTTTAGCAACACTGTTAAGTGTGCACTCTATTAAGAGATTTGTAAAGAATGGTTAAGTCCACCTTCTACAAAAGGATTTTAGATGTGATGCACTTTTTAGAATGCAACTACATAAGTCTTTGATCTGATGATGTATGCAATCTCTAATTTCTGATAACAGATCTTATAAAGCTTAATATATATAAGTAATCATCCTTCTATTATTAAATAATACCTTTATCTGCTCATTGGTAGCCTCTATGTGTTCTTGACAACTGATGTGATCTATTTCTAAACTTTGCATAAATTCTACCTCCTGCTCCTTAGATTCTCTTCATGGCTATCAAAAACAATGAATTCCCATTTCACAATTGATTTGAACATCTATTTATACTAGATTTTGGCTCAATTCTTGATTCACGCTTCACAAGTTAACTCTAGATCCAAGGTTTATAACTTGACCTTGATCTTTAGTTAGATATGTTTTAGATCCATTAGGATGCTTTAAAAAATTTACATAAAGCTTTCTTGACCCTTAAGTTATGATTTAAAACAAATTAAAACTCTATAAATAGAACTACATTGCTTTATCTGACGTGTAAAACTTAGATCCACTATTTGTGGGTTTTCTAACTGACTGTCAGTTCTGACGGTCAATTTTCTTTGTCATTAGTGTTCCTTTCTTGAATTGGTCATCAGGTATGCCTTTTCTATCCTATCAGTTATGCTCTCAAAGTTGTATCATCGGTGATGTTCTCAATGTGATGTTATTGACCCGTTGGTGATGTCCTATTCATTTTATCGGTGCAACACTTGTCAGTGTTTGTCAGTCAATTAAAAAATTAGCATTTTTCATGACCTCTGTGTTCTGTCGGGTATGCTCACTGATTTTCAATAATTCTTGTACCTATGATCTCTGTCAATTTTTTTCTCTAAGTGTACTAATGGAAAAATTAATGTCATCAATCTCCCCCTTTGACATTAGTATCAAAAACATTGATATGTGCAACATACTGAGTTTATTAGTATGTACACCTATGTAAATTCCTTTCTTAGTCATTTTAATGAATCCCCCTATGTATATGTCAATAAGTGTAAGTATATATACATATCCTTATGTACTTTTCTTTTTGATATGTATTTGTACATAACTTTATCTATATTTGTTCCTTTTGTACATACAATATACATTTCCTTTCCTCCTTTTTTGATTCTAAAGGAAAAGGTACTTACAGTTTGTCAAAAAGATTGGAATGTGAGGAGTTGATCTCCTCCATCATCTTTTCCCATTTTTATTTTATCATTTCTAGAGCTATGTGCTCCAGTGAGATCCATACATGTATATCATAGATGTTGTCTACTACAAACATCTCGGGGGTTGTAATAAGATTTCTTGCATCAGAAATATGCTGCTGTAGTATAGTAAGATTTGGCAGAATGTGTGCCTGTAGTTTGGTAATCTCACCTCTTAGTTGTGTTTTAGAATCCCATATTTTTTCCCTTAGCCTGTTAGCCTCTATGACCTTTTCATGATGTGCCTTTATATTTTCTGCGTGTGAGGTTAGGCTTTGTGCACTGGTTGTGACATTGGAATCTATCTCTGCTAGCTTGTCACTATTTTCCTTTGTATAATTTTCAAGTTTGCACATCTTTTTTACTAAGGTGATTTCTTCGGAAATCATTGGCTCTAATTGATCAATTAGTTTAGAGAGATTTACCTTGTTCAATGCCACTTCCTGGCTGATTTTATCAATTAATTTGTAATGATACTTCTTGTTCTTCTATAGCTTGTTCTGCATCTATGTTTTGCTCTGTGATTGCATCGGTAAGAACAACAATTTGTTCCTTAACTATAGTGTTTGCTTCAAGTTCTAGCTTAGGAAAAAGTTGTTGGAGAATATCTCTTGACTTTTCAAGTACCAATGTTTCTCTATGTTCTTGTATCATTTTCTTTTGAATGGCTTTTCTTTGACATAGCACTCCAAACTCTTGAAGTTTATCACTGTCCAAACTAGTAATATCCCAGTTTGGAACTTCTATTACTTCATCCAGTGTAACAGCCAAGATGTCTTTCTTTACTATTTTCTTCTTCTTCTTCTTTGGATGTGTGGCAATTTGATGTACTACCATTTGTAAAGCATGAGATTGGGTTGATTTTGTAGGTGAGGGTCGAGAAGATGTGGCGTTCTTTTGAATTTGTTCTGAGGTCACTTGTAGGTTTGTTGAAGACATCTCCTCATTTACCTTGGGTGTATCAACAGATGTATGTTCTTTAATTTTTATGCCTTCTTCCTGTTTGACATCTTCACTTTTATCATTTTCTTCACCCTTTCTCAGTGTGTCCTCTGTTTTATTATCAGGTTCTTTGTCTTGTTCTTTTGACACTTCTTGCTGATTGTCGGTTGCATCCTTTATTTCTGTATATGTTTCCTTTTGAGGGTTGGATACAACTATGTTTTCATTTGTATCCATCACCTTGGGTACATTATCAGCTTTCTCAGATGATTTTTCCTGACTTGACTGAATATCAATAGCATATATTAAAATAGTCATGTTTGTAGGTGTATTGATTGTTGCAGTGTCAGTAGCTATATCCTATCCGTCGTTATTGCCCTTTGCAACATTTATGTCTTCATCTTTTTGAATTCCTTCTATAGGGTCTTGTCCTGTGGTGTCATTGACAATGTTGTCCAGCCAAGATTCATCATTTATATCATCAGTTAAGTTACCTTTTATAGACAATTCTTCTTTGGTAACTTCTTCATCTTCTAAACTAATGTGTATTTGATTTGCTGGTATTTGATTATCTTCACCATCTTTTGACCATTCTTCATCTATAATTTCAATCTATTTTTGGCCTGTTATTTGTACTTCTTCACTGTCTAACTCAACTATTGATTTATCTCTTTGATTGATGGTTTCCTTCTCATAACTGCTCTTCTCATAAGGATTGAGTATCTTACTCCATGTATCATGGGTTTCTTGTTCTAGCTCTATAAGCTTTTCTTCAAGAAATTTATAAGCTCTCAACTTGGGCAAGAAACTTTTCTCATGTTTCTCCTTGATTTCATTGATTTCTTCTATTTTTTATTCAGGAGGCATAAGAGAAACTAGTACTTGTTCTCTTATCCTTTTCTCCTCATGAAGTGCAAAAGTGAATCTAGAAGATATTTTATTTAAAAGTTCCTATGGTACATCACGTGTAGAGAATTGTAGTGGGATATAATAGTGTCTACACATCTTAGAAATAAGTGCATCTTTAATCTTATTCTATTGTACAGAGTCCCATCTTAACCATTTCCTGATCTTAGGATGTCCAAGAGATGCAACTTTAGAAATATACTTACATATTTCATTAATGTCTTCAGTGGGTGATGCATCCTTTGCTATTTCCTTTGCTTGTTTTGTAGCATCAAGTTCATCCATAGCTGAGTCTTCTAAATCCTCATATGTCTAAAAAAATTTCTCCTTTTGGCAGGTGCCTTAGCTGATTGTTTTGCCATTGTTGTGTCAAGTTTCCTTTTATACACCTTTCCTTTTACCATTTGAGAAGGAGTTGTATTTTGTGTTGTTTGACTCCTTGTTCTTGACTTCTTAGGTGGTGAAGGAAGTGGTGAATTAGACTCTTCTTCCTCTAATTCATTTTTCTCTACTATATCACCGATGGGAAACTGGTCCTTGATGTTTTCCTCCTTACCCTCTTGTTCCTCTTCCCCTTCTCTTTCTTCTTCTTCGTCTGAAGATATATTCAAGTTCTTTTTCAGATTCTTCACCATTCTTTTTGACTGGTTTACAACCTTCTTGACAACAAGATTTTTTTTTACTTTTTGTTTGGCCTCTTCATAGGTACCAAATCTTAGTAGCTTGTTGCCTACTAGTTCATTTAATAGTGCCTCAATGCACTCATTGGCTAATCCTATTTTGATTTCATAGCCCAGTTTTGAAAGCCATGATTTCCTTGGTACTACGTCTTGTATGTATATGAAATCAGTATCTACCTTGAAACATATGTCTTCTCGGTGTTCCTCTATCATACTTTTAGGTATTCTAGTTCTTGCTTGTAGCATTTCCTTTATGGTTTTGAAATACTCATGCATAATATTATCAAAATCTGTTCCTAGTGATTCTATGAATTCACCTATCTAAATGGTTATGGGTCTGCTTGTGTCCCATACAACTTTTCCTATGGAAGGAAAGTATTCTTCAAAATAAAAGAATATTCACATTATGAGGGAGCCAAACTTACAAGTGTTTGTCCTTGAAGACCTTATTGTGCACATGTTCTCCTCCAGTTGATGTAACAGGATCTCTGCAAGATCCATCTTCTTCCCCTATTTGATAATCTTGTATGTTGTGCTCATAGCGGTACTAGATATGGTATTCATTTGGCTTGCTTGGAATATATTATATCCAACAACACATGCTCCAATCTTCAGCTCTACATCGGTAATAGTGTTGACCTTTAGTGCTCTTTTATCTGACTTAGCACTAGTCAGTTTTTCCACTTCTGCCAGAGATGGGTGCTTGTGAGCTTGTGGTTTATCGGTTGTAGGATAACATGTGACTACATGAATAACATTCTTTTTTATTGCCTTTGGCTTATTTAACCATAGAGTCTTGTTATGAACTCTGCTAAGAACAATCTTTATCCATTCTATTTTGAAGACCTTGGGAAAATGCAATGCATTTGTGAGTCCCTTTACTTCCAAGTGTTTGTGCTCATCTTTGATTTTTCCAGCATCATCACATAATGCGCTATAGGAATTATCTAGGTCTAGATATCCTATTTCCGTGATCTTACAGTGAATATAGGACCTTATGTCCTCTACCAGTAAAAACCTAGGTGGGATTCTGGAGAATGCTCTAGAATCGTCAGGTTGTGAAACTATTTCAGGATGTAACTTGTAATTAGGTTCAGCACACATGCCTCTACTAACAATCTTGAAGGATTTTTTCTTATTAATCTTGATTTTCTCAACTCTTGAAATTGATGCCATCTTGTTTTCATAAATTTAGGGCTTTTCACAAATAAAACAGTGCGTTCGGTGAGTGTTATTACTTACAGATTTTCTTTGATTGCCTGTGAGTGTGAATGCTTTGTGTTACATTGATTTTTGTTGGGTTTCTTTCCAAATTTTTCTTAAATCACTCTGGTCTTCTCTGCTCTGCTCAAAAATTGCAGGTGTGAAAATGAGTTCACCCATCGGGCTTTTATACCTTTTTGAACCCTAAGTTATCATTAATGCTTACCAAATCGTTAGTTTACGAAGACTGATTTTGTTGGTAAAGACATTCATAACACCTTTGGTGTATTTTCAAAGCATTGGGTTTGCTAGCAGTGTTGGAGACTTCACCGATGATTGTTAGTGAGGTTGTGAAGACAACTTTTGTTGATTCAAAGTTCACCGATATCCGTCAGTTTACACTTTGCTTGTGTAATGATCGATACATTCTAGTAAGTAGTGCTAACTTTTCTATGTGTGTTCACTGATGCAAATTGTGCCCAATAACCGATGGTTGCTTTTCAATAGTTCTAGCAAATAACAATGTATTGCATTTTTATTCATGCTAATATTGCAATATGAACTATGTGTAATGGAACCGATGTATAATGTAACTTGTCATAATGCAATTCCATACTTACTTGTGTACTCTAGTTAGATGTAGTGATGTTACTAAATCCATTGGATGAGGTGTCACCATTTGCATTTCTTGTTCTAGCATCTTCAGTGTTTGTGGATTTCACCCACATCTTGTTTCTCATTCTTTTGATGTCATCAATGGTATTTCCATTGGGATGTGTTCTTGTGTCTGTCAGTCGGTCTTTGCAATCTTTTATAACATGTCCAACCTTATGAAAATGTAAACATGTCATACCTAGATTGGTCCAACCTCTTGACCTTCTAGTCCACTTTCTCATATAGTTGGCAGCAATATGAGCATACCTTCCACATGTTGTACAATTTACCCGTGTGTTATAGTCCCAAAAATATGAGCTACTTAATCTTGTTGGTTTGTATCTTTTATCAGTTTTCGTTGGTGTCCATGCCTTGTTCTTCTTTTTCCAGCATTCCTTATGTGTATGCCCATTCATTTTGCATGTAGGACAATATTTGTCCATGTAGGCTTTTCTCTTTGGATTTGTCACTTCGGATCTGCACTCATGTGCCTTATGTCCTTTCTTTTGACATTTATAACAATTACCAATAAAAGTAGATTGTGCTTGAGAAATCCCTTTTATTTTTCTTTTGCAGGTGTTTGAGGTGTGGTTTGGTTTTCCATAGTGATTGCATGACAACATCTTGGATCTTGGGTTTGTGAAAGCATTCCTCTGATCTGGTTGATTAGAAGATTCACCATTCTTGTTGTACCCTAATCCTATGTAGTTATTGACTCTCCTCTATCCATCAAGAAAATCACCCATCCTTTTGTTGCTATCTTCAGCCTTTTTAATTAATTCATTGTGTTGATTCTAGACTTTGATTTCATGCTTCAATTTTTCATTCTCTTCTCTTATCTCACCAATGATCTATATTATTTCAATGAGTTATGTATTTAATCTATTTTCTTCTTGACTCATAAGAATAATCTGGTTAGTAACCTCATGGTGATGCTCAATAAGTCTTAGAATCTCTAATTCTTTTTCTCGTAGTTTCTCTGTAATTTTCCTCCTATCATTAATGGCTAGAGTTCTTTCATTTTCATCTTTTCTTGCATCATTCATGAAATCAATCATTTTCACCATTTGAGTCTCTTGATCGATTTGTAGCATTTTGATTTGATCTATCAGATGTAGATTGACCCCTTGTAGACTTGTAATTTCTTCAACTGATGTGTCTTAATATTTGCTTATTGATGATTCTGTTGTTTCAAAGTAGTCTTGTATTCCCAATTCTTTGTAGTCTTTCTCATTCAGCCTAGTTTCCATAATATTTCTTTCATCAAGAAATTTTCTTAGTTTTATTCTCACCTATTTGTATTGCTCATAGTTTATTTGCATCTGTAACTACTCATTCTCAATAGTCATGTCTAGTCTAAACTTGTCCATTTTCTCTAATCTTTTCTCTCAAGTCTTCAAGCATTTCAAGAGAGAGACTTAGCTCTGATACCAATTGTTGGAATTATATTGGAATGATGTACTGAGAGGGGAGGGGTGAATCAGTACCTCTAAAAAAATTTCTTGGTTAGCCCATTAACCCTTAATCATCAGGTTGTAAATTATCTTATCTAACTGTTCATCTTTCTTTATGTATATGCAATCATATCATAAGTTATTTAATATGTAACCATAAAAGAAACATTCATGAAAATAGATAACACACAACACAAGATATGATATCGCAGAAAACTCCTGTTAGGAAGTAAAAACTGTGGTGGGGATTGTTACCCACAAGACTTCACTATCTGCAAGTAAGAAGGGGTAGGTTAAGGCTTACAATTGGTCAATTCTGATGGCTTGCCCTATTAGGAGTATTACAATGGAGACCTGTTAAGATCTACTTCATTTGAAGCTTTAGAAACACTGTTAAGTGTGCACTCTATTAAGAGATTTGTAAAGAATGGTTAAGTCCACCTTCTACAAAAGGATTTTAGATGTGATGCACTTGTTAGAATGCAACTACATAAGTCT
>MU225383.1:1752084-1776225 GCA_018584345.1 Thuja plicata
GTTAGAATGCAACTACATAAGTCTTTGATCTGATGATGTATGCAATCTCTAATTGCTGATAACAGATCCTATAAAGCTTCATATATATAAGTAATCATCCTTCCATGATTGAATAATACCTTTATCTACTCGCTAGTAGCCTCTGTGTGTTCTTGACAACTGATGTGATCTGTTTATGAACTTTGCATGAATTCTACCTTCTGCTCCTTAGATTCTCTTCATGGCTATCAACAACAATGAATTCCCATTTCACAATTGATTTGAACATCTATTTATACTAGATTTTGGCTCAATTCTTGATTCACGCTTTGCAAGTTAACTCTAGATCCAAGGTTTACAACTTGACCTTTATATTTAGTTAGATATGTTTTAGATCCATTAGGATGCTTTAAAACATTTACATAAAGCTTGCTTGACCCTTAAGTTATGATTTAAAACAAATTAAAACTCTATAAATAGAATTACATTGCTTTATCTGACATGTAAAACTTAGATCCACTAATTGTGGGTTTTCTAATTGGTTGTCGGTTCTGATAGTCAGTTTTCTTTGTCGTCAGTGTTCCTTTCTTGAACTAGTCATCAAGTATGCCTTTTCTATTCCGTCGATTGTGTTCTCAAAACTGTATCATCGGTGATGTTCTCAATGTTATGTTAATGACCCGTTGGTGATGTCATATTCATTTCATCGGTGCAACACTTGTTAGTGTTCATCGGTCAATTCCATACTTAGCATTTTTCATGACCTCTGTGCTCTGTTGGGTATGCTTACTGATTGTCGGTATTGCTTTTACCTATGATCTCTGTCGATGTTTTTCACTAAGTGTAATAATGGAAAAATTAATGTCATCAGTTTGATTAGCCACGAAGCACATGGAGTAACTTCACTATTTAATCACCTTAATCACTTCAATATCACTCTTAATGCTCTAAGTATTTTAATCGCGATAACTATGAAAATGATAGGTAACTTCCATTTATACCCCTAGGGTAAAAATAGGTTGCACTTTTCTAACAAATCTGGTAATGTTCGGACTCCGGGCTCAGGGATTCCATGCAATCATATCTTCTCATGAAAGAAGATATGATGGCAGAGAATCCAAGAGTCTGGAATCTGACTCTGGAAGAGACAAACAAACTCCAGGACTAGGTCCCAGAGACACAAGAAAACAAAACAAAACAAAGAAAAACCTCTCAAAAGAAAATTCTAGAGGAAAAACAAAGGAAACAAAAGGAAACAAGGGAAGGGAAAAACTAAAAAAGGGGGACCCAACATTTTTCCTACAAAATGTAGGGACAGGTATGCAGGGAATAACACTAGTTAAGACCAGGAAACATGGGAGGAGGAGCACAGGAGGTGCTCTACAAACCAGGGAGATTTCATGGACCATGAACACCTAAAAACTTGCAAGGAAGCTGAAAATGTGAGAAAACTAGAATATCAACTCAACTAAAAAGCACTATTAAACCTCCAAAGTGATTCGTACTTAATCAAAATTTTCCTCTTAATCGCTCTAGGTAATCTTGTTCACGGTAAATTTTAAAGTGACAAGTAAATCTTCATTTATACCCCAGGGTAAAAACACACTGCTCCCTTTCGTAAGTCTCTAAAAAGGCAAACCTCTGGACTCTGGGCTCGGGATCCCTTGCAACCACACCCTTTAACAAAAGAGGAAGTAGTGACAGAGAATCTTGGAGTCTGGAATCCGGCTGACACAAAGAAAACCAAAACAATTTAGGACCATGTCCCAGAGGAAGAGAAAGGAAAAAGAAAAGAAAAGAAAATGATGACCCTGTGGAAGCAAAGGTTGGAAGAAAACAAAAGGAAAAGAAAAAAGGCAAAAAGAAAAAAAGGGGGGACCCAAAAATTTTCCCATAAAATGTAGGGATGGGTATGCAAGGCATGACACTTAGCCTTAGAATTGTCCCACAGTTTGAGCAAGGCTCCAGGAAGGATTGGACAAAGCTTACCCTTCAATATGTTTCCTAGTGGAACTCCTTATATTGGGGGATACAACCCCAATCTAGCAATGGGTGCCCCAATAATGGGCATGGGCCCACCGCTGATATACCAACAGGCCCGATACATTTACCCATCTCAAGTCCAAATAGTACTGGGTATAGAATACGTTCCCTAGAACCAGCCATAACAAATGCAACAACCTTTTACACAATCCTCTAGAGTACCTTTCTTCTAGTCATCTATGACCGAAGGATTGTTGTCCTCGACTCCAGGAGCTACTACCACTTCGCAAAGTAATCCACCATAATAGCCATCACACTGTGACACAACTATGTAGCTGTCCACTATGGTTGAATCCCTCCCGTGATTAGTGTCCTCATTAACAATGAACATGGGATAGATGAAGGTGGGGCCTTCTGCACCCCACAACCCTAATTCCCAAAGAGGTATTGTTTACTCCGGCCAACAGAATGCCAATTTTGGAGGTCAAAAATACAATAACAGGCCTTGGCCCAACCAAAAACAATGGAACAATAATGCAAATACTGGAGGTCCTCCTCCAAATCAAAACACCACTCAGGGTGGAGCTAGACCAAGTCATTCTACGCAGCTCATAGAATTCCACCCCTTGACCACGTGGTGTAGATTGTATGACACTGGATCACATTCTGAGGTGAACTATGCCACACTAGAGAAGATCATCATAGTATCCCAATCAGATAGACAATAGCCTATTGATCCAACTCTCCCATAATCATCCACATTAGAGCCCCCTCATACTACCTTCACATGTGAGACAATCTTCTTTAGGACAGACGAAGAGGATGAAAAAGAACCCAAGTTGTAGGGATTCTTTGATGAATCCATCCTGGCCTTTGAGGCCAACGCCTTCACCAACCCGCAGACTCCCTACAACACTCAGAGTCAAGATGGCAAAGGGCCATCTTAAGTGTTAATGCCTCCCAAGAATACCACCCTGAAGGACAACAAAAATTATCATCCCTTCCCACCTAAAGGACCTAGCCCTAACCACACCAAGGATCTGGTTCGGGGGAAGCCAACTTTACCCAGGGGGACAACTTGATATTACCAAGGCATTGGAAAACACCACCACCTCCATGACCTTGATGGAGGTTTTTCTAAATTGTCTGGAGTAGAATAAATCCTTTCTAAAGCTCTTGGGAAACCAAGAATTCATGTTTCGTCCACCAAAGACTGTCACATTTGACGATGCCAACTTGGTAGTCTTCCAAGGAAACACATAGGATCCTCCCTTCCTGCTAGGCTTGAACATTCAAGGGAAGAACCTTTATAACTACCTGGTGGATTTCAGTGCTTCGAGCAATATCATGCCCTTATCTATCTTCTAGAAGCTTGGACTTAATCCCACAAAAACCAAAGGTGCAGTAGTCCAATTGGAAAAAGTTTCCATGAAGATGGTGGGTGAGCTGACGAACATCTAGATTCATCTCATCCAAGATCCCTGAATATCAAGCAAAATAGACATTCAAGTGGTTGACATCCCCGAAACCTACGGGATGTTATTAATTTGAAATTTGTCAAAGGCCCTTAATGGGTATTTCTCTATGGACTTCCCCCACTTATGGCTCCCCTGAAAGGGGAAATCAAATCAAATCTAGGTAGAGAGTGAGCCTCAAATGAAACACACCCTCACCAAATTTGGGAGGGTAAATGAGGTCCTTTTCTCTAAATCCTCCCTTGGGGTATACCAAACATGAGAGATCCTAACCTATGATTTCATCCCCGGGGAGAATCCCGTAATCCCTTAGAGAATATAGGATCTGGATGAAAAGTTGAAATGTGAGGTAGACTCACAAGGTATCATGACAACTTAGTCCACCCTCTTGATCGACAGTTGGTGTTAGGTACATTATCAAAAACACTCTAAGTTGGAGTGTGAGCCTTTCATTGTTGTCGCTACCCACCACATTGCCAACATCCAAGAGAATGAACAAAATGTCAGGTTCCCTGGACCAAGCAATCTGCCCAACAGTACACCTGAGGTGTCACTCATCTAGGAATTTGAACTAGAGGATCATTTGGAGGTATGCCTCACTTATGCACCATTAGAGCCGAAGGAATCACTTCACAAACCTCCCAATCCTAAAACCAATCCAAAATCCTCTTCACCTACACAGCCCCATAAAATGAACAACGATTTATGGATCCTAAAGTCTGATGGATCCTAGTCCAAACAAGGCTACAGGGCCAGAGTGGAACTGATCAATCTGTGAGGGAAATCCTTCCTTGCATCCTATAGGTTGTAGTTTAACTGCACCAATAATGTCATGGAGTATGAGGTCTTGGTCCTCAGGCTCCTGTTTGCATTGAGAAAAGGGATCACCCTCTTCCGGGTGATGGGTGATTCAGAGTTGATTGTAAAATAGGTCTAGAGCCAATACATGTGTCATGACAAAAGGCTGGCTGGAAACCAAAAGTGGGCATGGAGCCTAATTAAATACTTTGATGTTTTCAACATTGAGCTTATTCCTTAGAAATGTAACTATGTTCTAGATGATCTTGTTGTGTCTTCCAGTACCCTCTAGCCGATGGCTGGTTCCTAGCTTCAAAATTTTTCTATTTAAATGGTCCCTACCCCATCCATCCCGGACAATATAACACACTTCCAATTTTTTGAGGATGACCAACATATTTTGGCCTTCATGGAAAATGTTGGCATCTTTGAAGATCATATTGTGGAAGAAATTGATCATGACGATACCAGGCAGGGGGAAGAAGACGACTGGATCATTGACCTACCCACCAACACCATTCCTAAGCAGATGGTCACTCTAGAATGAATCTTTGATTCAAACCCCCAGGGCCTAGACAGGATATCATCATCCTCTGAGGGAGGAAAATTTGAAAAGTTCAACATCGGTAAAGCTGATGAAGAAAAATTGGTTCACATTGGCACCTCCTGCTCCCGAGAGGAGAAGAGAAGATTCTCACAGTACTCTGAGAATACATTAATGTTATTTCCTAGGGGTATGAGGATCTCAAGACCTATGACACATCTATCATGACTCATACCATCCCCCTAAGACCAGATGCCAAACCTTTCCAAAAAAAATAGAGGCTGGTAAACCCATTGATCAAACCTCTAATCCATTAGGAGGTTTAGAAATTACTATTAGCCTGGATCCTCTTTCCTATTCGACATACAACATGGGTTTCCAACTTCATCCCCATGCGCAAGAAAAATTGTGAGATCCACTTGTGTTTGGATTTTTGCAACTTAAATAAGGCCTCCAAGAAGGACAATCACCCTCTCCTGTCACTAGATGAGGTGTTACAAGTTGTTAATGGTTCCCAAATGATGTCTTATTTGGATGGGTACTCCAGGTATAACCAAGTTATGGTTAAATTTGAGGATAGAATGAAAATGGCATCCACCACCAAGTGGGGAATGATTTCATATCAGAGGATTTCCTTTGGCCTCATTAACATAGGGGCCACATTTTAGAAGGCCATGGACATTGCATTCAAGGGCCTGGTCAACAAGTGTATAATAATTTACATGGAATATTTAACAATATTTTCTTAGGATAGGCATGATCATTCTACCCACCTCACTCAGATCTGTGAGAGGTGTCTCGGTATGGTATCTCCCTCAACCCCAAGAAGTGCATATTCAGGGTCACTGAAGGTAAACTTCTCAGTCATATAGTCTCTAAGAAAGGGATATCCATCAACCCTGAAAGAGTTGAAGAACTACTAAATTTCTAGATTCCTGGCAGTAAAAGGAGATGAGATCTTTCTTTGGAAAGATAATTTTTTTCCAGCGGTTCATTACTGGATTCACTGAGATTGTTAAACCACTCAATGACATGATGAAAAAAGATACCAATGTTGAGTGGAGCCCTGAAGTGAAGAGATAATTTTCTCAAATCAAGCAAACTATAGTGGAGGCACCAGTCCTGGAAAGTCTAGACTATTCCCTTCATTCCACATCTAGTCCTTTGCTTCACAACATTCTTCCACTATAGTTTTAACCAAGAAGGTTGTGGGGAAAGAGAAACCTATTGCTTTCATGAGCTCCCCCTTTAAAAATGCCAAGGTCTGTTATACACCCTTGGAAAATAAATCCTTTTCTCTAGTCCAGTTCGTGAAGAAATTCTAGCACTATATTCTCTAGAAAAAAGTGCATGCCATCATTTTGGACCAAGCTATCAAATCTTTACTACTGTAGAGTGAACTAGGTGAATTCCTAGGGAAATGGATGGCCATACTCTAGGAATATGATCTCAAGATGCAACCAATGAAGATAGTCAGAGGCCACGAACTATGTAGAGTGATGGCAGACACCACTCCAAACATCAAGTGCAAAAATTATACTGTGGAAACCATCACTCAAGATCTGTGGTATACCGATCTGGTGCACCTATTTCTCAATGAAAAGTTCCCATAGGGGCTTCCCCCTAAAAAATGTTGCACCCTGCGACTGAAAAGCACACACTTCATGATAAAAAATGAAATGCTTTTCTACAAGAATTTCAAAGGGATTTACCTCTGGTCCATAGACAGAGACCAAGCTGCCAAAATGATAGAAGAATTCTATGGGTAGTTCAGAACTGGGCACAGATCAGCTGATGTCACTGCCCATCATATTTTACTGGTCAATTATTATTGGCCCTTCATCTTCAAATACGTTCACACTCACATAAGGAAGTGCCACACCTTCCAAACTGTCATGTCTTGTGAGAAGAACTCGGCAATGCCTTTACAGCCGGTCTTTGAAGTTTGACCCTTTTCCTAATGGGCATTTGATTTTATTGGGGAGATAAACCCCAACTCATCTTCCAACAACTAGTATATTTTTACTATGACCAATTACTATACACGGTGGTCTAAGGCAATCCCATGCAAGAACAACACAGTGGATGTAGTCATCAAATTCTTGGAAAAAAACATTGTCACAAGGTTCAGAATGCCTTTTTCTATCATGTATGACAATGGTCTGGCATTTTCATTAGCAAAACTATTAGAATGGACCTATCAGAGGAAAATCACCCTAAAGTTCTCCAAAAAATATTATCCCTAAGGTAACGGTGTTTTCGAGTCTACCAATAAATATATGTTGGATGTGATCAAACATTTACTAGAACAAAACCCTCAGGACTAGAACCAAAACCTTAGGTTTTCCCTTTGGAAGGATCGCATCATAATCAAGGCATCCCTAGGGACTTCTCCATTTCACCTGGTTTATGGCCAGAGTCTTGTGTTCCTGATCAACTTACAAATCTTGGTTTTATGATTCATGCAGGAATTCAACACCCATGACAATATTGTGGAAGTTCACCTCTTAAACTTGGTGAGAATGGAAGAACAAAGAGACGCGACATTGGAACATTTTGCATGTCACCAAGCATTCATCAAATTATGGTTCGACAGGAGAGCCCAATACAAAGCCTTTTAGGTTTCAGATCTATTCTTTTTGTGGGACAAGGCCCAGGAAAAGAAAGGAAAGCACACTAAGTTCCAAAGGCTTTGGCTCAGACCTTACTTAATTTTGGAGATCTGCAGGGCCAACACTTATCACCTTAGCACCATGCCTGGAGAAGCCATTCCATTTCCTATCAATGGATAGTTTCTCAAACACTAATTTGAATAAGGCAGAAGTAATTCATCCCAAAGCTGTATCATATGTACATTGTTCCTTCTTGTAAATATTTTCCCGGTACTCCTTGGGAGTGTCTTGTCCTTGTAAATATATTTTGGAGGTCCTCTCGGGCTATTTTTCTTTGTTTTGTTTTGTTTTTTCTTTGGTTTCCTTTTTTTATTTGTGTCTTGTTTTTTTGGGTTCCTGACATGTTTCCCTCTTCTTGTAGATAGGTATGCTTTGCATGACATCTAGTCCCTGGAATGGTGCCTTATGCATTTTGGTTAATCCAGAATCTATTGTTAGCATGGTAGGATTTGTCCACACTTCAGAGTTATTTTGTACGCATGGTAAAATATTATGAGTAATCTTCATCAGATCCTTATCTCAAAAGTATTGACATCAGTTAACAAAAAATATAAGAAGCAAGTAATCATATGATCCTTGAGAGTAGATCGGTTGCACTGGTTATTGGCCATGTCTAAAAATCAAAAGAATTTCTTGGGTCTGGAACGTCTCTCCTATTCAACTAATTAAAATGGATGGAAAGGTGAAAGAAGTACCACCATAAAAATTATCTAAGCTTAAGGTTCACGATGAAAGAAGTACTGCCTTCCCCATCTTCAAAAGAAAAGAAAGAAAACTAGATAATAGAGAATTCTATGATCTAGGGGACCATGCAAGATATAGTGACTTTGGTCTGATTTACTTAGTGCCCTCTCTCTGCTTCTCCCAAAAATCATTGGCTTGATTTTATTCCAAAGCACACAATTCACGGATGACAAGAGATTGAAGGATTGAATTGAGATGAGTCATATTTTCTCAGACACCACGTGCCTTTCAAGTGAAATGCTTCAGGTAAAGATGAGTCCTGGTTTTGCTAACAAGAGATTCTATGGTTCTCAAATACACTAAGGCATTCATCCCAGTGAGTGGCCATTTATTATTCCCTACATACTCATCCCTAAATTTTGTGGGAAAAATGTTGTGTCCCCCTTTTCGCTTTTGTTCTTTGTTTCTTTTTGTTTTGTTTTCCTCTCACCTTTGCCTCCGCGGGGCCACTATTTTCTTTTTCTTTTTGGTTTCTCTTCCACTGGGACCCACTCCCAAAGTGTTTTGTTCCTTTGTACCAGATGAATTCCAGACCCTAGGATTATTGTGCCATTTCTTCCTCTTTAGTTAGAGGATGCGGTTGTGTGGAATCCCCAGGCCCAAACTCTAGAGGTTTTCCTTTAATCAGGATTTGCAGAAGAAAGTGGTACATTCTAACCCCACAGGGTATAAATAGGGTTTCACCTCCCATCATTACATTTACCATGAACAAATAACTCTCAAATAAATTAAGAGAAATTAAGAGAAAATTTGTACTAAGTGTGATTTGCTTTGAGAGTTTAATGGTGAAGTTGGTGTTCAAACTAGTGTGTGTGTGGTCCCGGTTATCTTGCAGGGTTCTCGTGTGCATAGGTAGTATGTTCACAAAGGTTTTTTTTTTTAGAGAACATCCTGTGCCCTTCCTTCCGCATGTCCCTAGTTTTAGGTAGGTTCTTGATGGTCCCTTCTCTTTCCTTTGGTTAGTGTTGTTTATTTTTCGTGTTCAGGTTTTTTTTTGTTTCTCCTTCCTGGTTTTTGTCATCACCTCCCATTGGTGGGATGGTTCTGCAAGAGGGTTTTTCACCCTCTGTGTAGTATATGATAATGTAAATATCTTAAAGTTATGTAAATAAGTTGTAAATTTCTAGAAGTCTCTATAGAGTTCTATAAATTCTGTAAATATTAGTGTTTATAGTTTAGACGTAAATTTGTGGGTAGATGTGTAAATTGGTTCTCTGGCCTCCTATAAATGATGTTTATAGCATTAAGCATCTATAATAGTTGTTTATAAGTTTGTGTTTCTAGCTTGTGCATTCTGCTAAGTCCTACCTGCCCCTTTGGTGATCTTGCCACACCCTCTGTGTATTGACAAAGTTTTGAGCTCGCCCACCTGATTTTCGTCTGGCTCGAACGTGGCACCTCACTTGTTTGAGTCATGGTTTTTTTATCTCTCCCCTTTCATTTTAGGATTCATGGTGGGATTAAATCCCCACACATAGGAATTCAAAACTGTTCCATTTGGCATTCAATTCATCCATGATGAGATAGCTGTTACTTTTGATGTCATTACTCTATTTATTGTGTGACCATGTGACAACCCACATCAGCCTAGTATGGTGACCTACCCCAGTCATGAAAATAATGGTTAGTTTCTCTGAGTTTTGGGTGCTGCAAAATCCCTGAGCCTTCATCCCATTTGTTGCATGAGCCAGAATCCCCGGGACCCCTAGGTGTCGATCAATTTCAAAGAATTTTTTTGATTGTTATATTTCTGTGATTTAATGAACCAACATCTTCTTAAGGATAGGTGAAAAATGGTGGTGAACTCTCCAGATTCCATGAAATTATTTTATTTTTTATCACATATATTAACGGTTGTCCAGTCTTGCAGGCTGCAGAATACCCAAAAAACAATGTATGAAGTAACAACTCCTCCCAGAAGTCCAGAACTCCTGACCACTTCCACCCAGATGGCCACCAAGACAAGGGCTAATAAAATTCTAGAGAAGCTCCCATTAACATCCAAATACCATGGCGTCCATGTGGGATCCAAGGTGGATTCTAAACTTCAAAATATTACCAACATAGAGGTCGGATCATGGGCCAAACTACATGGCCTTGTCTGGGTAATATATCAACAATGATCTGCCAGGGATAACATGGAAAAGAACATGTCTACCTCTAGCATCATCAAGGCCACCCATTTCCCATACTTAGTGTAGGCACTAGAGCTTATTCTCTCCCTAGTGAAGCACTACAACACACCCACCTAGGTGGTTTTTCTTGCTGCTTCCCTTCCATTGAATTACCCGATGCCCATAGTAACTTTTAATGCTGCCACTTTTGCTTCGAGACTAGGGATCCCCTAGTTTAAGAAGGCTACTATCATCTCCCAGGCTTCATCATTGTAGGATTTTGACAAAGTTCAAAAGATTTCCCGTCAACATCTCAATTGCCACTGGCTGAAGTCCCCAAGGAAGGACTATAAGAAAATGAAGTTCGAGATCCCCCGTGGAGACTTCAAGGAATGTATACAGGAGGGGATCATCTTTCTATGTAGGATCTTCTGGGAACCCCATGATAGGGATTTTTTGGCATGGACATATTATTTTCTACATAGAATCACAACCCACAGACAGAACTTTGGCTGGGCAACTATTATTTCCAACTATGTGTATTTTTCAGTTGAACAATGTCAGCCGGACATCAAAGTTCCACATGACTTCATATGTATTATAGGCACTAGCACAACATAGAACTGCACTCTGCAGTTTTCTTACAGTGGGCATATTTGGGACTGGGCCTAGCTAGAGTGCGCCTTGGGATCATTTTCCCCAAATTCAATGGGAAGCCAGCTTCCCCAATTTTTTCCAGATAAATGACACCTTCATTCACCACAACATTTTTACACTTACTCAAGATTCTAGGTATTGGCTATCCAAGGAATCAATGACCTTTGTGAGTTCTTACGGTCATTACTTTATTCAATTTTAGTAGCATTCTTATATTTGGGTGACCGGGTTTTTTGGCAAGCCCTACTTATTACCCAAGCATTGTGGGATAGGATTGTTTTGACAGAGTTTTACAGAAAAATCCTGGAACTCCATGCATTCTATGGAGTCACGAAATTTACCTCCATCCCTTTCCTGATCATTTGTGGGAACTATTCTTGCAACCTTGCAGTGGCCAAAGAGACTGATAATGAGCTAAAGAGTCTGGGGTTAGCCGAGTTCTACCTGGAAAGGAATAATTTTTACCCACTCGGAAAAATAAACATAGCACTGCCACACCTCACAAGCCTCACTTGGAGGATTTTTGGTCAGATTTCCAAGATGATTTCAATGTCCGGGGCCAGAATTACGAGAGGATGCCCAAAGGGATGATGAAGAGCCTCGACCTTCAGTCCTTTCCAAAAGATTTTTTGGATAGCGGGTCCTTGGAGGACTGATCATACAAGTTATAGGGGATTGACAAGTTGGATCTCCCTCTAGTGGATTGGGACACCCTAGAGATTTTGACAATTGAGGATGTCACCTAAGGAATCATATAGCATAGCCACTAATAGTTTGCACAAGTGTGCAAGAAAAGAACCCATCAAGATCCAATTTTGTGGGAGTCCACTTTGGCCTCTGAAGCGACTGATCTGAGAAAAGATAATGGGAAAGAAAAGGAGAGCACCCCATCCCAGGCCCCATCCTCAGTTCCACTCCCTATCCTAGAGAAACTTCACACTCATCTTGAGGTATCCTACCAGCTAAGTGAAACAATGAGTGCTCGACTTTATCTCGGTCTTCTAATTACTGCGGTGGGATCTGGCCTGCCTTCAAGATCACCATCACTTGTAGCACTTATGAGCCAAGTGGTAAACATAGATGAAGAGATTGTAGCTATCATGGATTCTAGGGTCCAGCTATAGACAAGGAGAAAGAAGCCAAGGGTGGACCATCCCTTGTTAAGAACGAATGCAGGTCTCAAGATGCCAGACATCTCCCAGGTGGAACTTATCCCTTCTTCTCCCAAACCAAAGGATCCTTCAGTGGCCTCCCCTCCCCATCATGATTTTGATGACCTCTTCAAGATGGAAAACTTGGTGAACTTGCAGGCTGATGTAGAGAGGGAGGTAGAGGAAATTGAAACACAAGAAGAGGTAGCCCGAAAAAAAGAGTTCTAGGAGCATGAGCAAGAGAAAGAGAAAGAACAGATAAATATACCAAATGTGGAAGAAACACTGGTCTCGAGGATTGAGATAGAGGAGAGGCAAATACAAGAAGAGCAGCTGACAATGGCTAGGGAAACTAGACCCTCAGGAACAACCATACCCCAGTCATCATGCTCCAAATGCCTCTAGTTACTCTGGGTGACCAAGTCCCCCTGAGTGTGACATTTGGCAAGGTAGTCTTTGCAACACAATAGCCAAATCTAGGCTAGACACCTTCAACCCCTCCAGAAAATGTGCCCTTGGAGGAGAATGTCCTGGTGGAGAACACCGAAGTAGAACAATAGCAACAGGATGAGGGGGATAACCCCAGTAATATGGATATTGAGACCACAAAGGTTGGAGAAGGGGAGAATATTGGAGATACAAATTTGAATGCCATGGAGGTGGAAGGTATGGGAAATCCTAGGGAGTAAGAAAAAGAGTCTGAAGTGACTATGGATACTGGGGAAACACCATAGGGCCCCAAAGAAGACCCTAATGCCCAAGCCTTAGTAGCAATACTACCCGAGCCGCTATAATGGCTAGTAGAATCCTGAAAAAGAAAGGCCCCTCTCTCCCTAGCCAAAATGATGACCCAAGATCAAGAGGCTCACAAGCCCAAGAAGGCCCACACCCTCCACACCATTCAGACCAGTTCGGGGGGTGATATTATTGCAATGATCATAATGCTTCCCCTAGAGAAAGAGGAGGTAGAAATTATCACCACAGAGTATAAGATTACAGAGGTTCATCTAGGGAGGAGAGGCAAGCAAGGGGAATTAGATCTATTGAATGAGGCAACTTTGGCAATTCAGGACCGATACAAAAAGGAGGCACATAAGCTAAAGGAGGAAAAAGAAAAGAATGTAAATCTCCTTGGGCTTCTTGCAGAACTAATATAGTCATTGACCGTGATCCTTCTGGAATCCTCCACATTTAGAACACCACTCCTGTAGGGTGACATTGATACTCTAAGGGCCATCAAGAAGAAAGTACAAGTTGTGGATGGGTGGGTTACTAAGCAGATCACAGCCGTAAGGCAGTTCCTGGCAGTGACACTCCTGAACCTCTATCAGGCCAATAAAATCTTGGGCTAGGTGAACAATGTCGTCTCCCTATGGGAGGCAAAAATGGAAAAGTATGAAGAATGGAGGTCAAAACTAAAGGAAATAATGAACTTTGGAGAGGAAGCAATAACAAAAATAGGTATTTTGGGAGATGAACCCTTTGGGTTCCTCTAGGCCCAGCACTCCACACTTGGTCTCAAAGTTGATTTGATAAAACAAATAGTAGCAGCCCTTACAGATAGAATCACAATAGTCTAGAATTATTTGAATTCATATACGACATTTGTAATAAGGGTTTCGCTAGTCGATCCCTTCACCACTGAGACATGTGCTCCAGAGGATTATGTATTGAGCAAATTTGATGAGTTGATGGAGTCAGGGTACCGGTCCTCTAGGGATTTTGATAGAGGGAAAATGTTGCGCCTAACCAAAATGATGCTTCAGGCCCATGACGTAGCAAAGGTAGATTCATAATTCAAGGAGGGGGTCGGCGATGTTGACGAGAAATTCAGGGTTGTCAATGACCACTGGGACTGCATCAAAGAGGTAGACGAGGAAGGAATAATCTAGATTTTGGAGGTCTTTAAAAATAACAAGGATTATTAAAGTCTCCTATTCTCTAGACATTTCTTCCAAAAGGGAAAGGTTTTGAAGATTCATCATTCTTTGCGCGTAAGCACCCAGACTATAGAATTTTGGGTCCCAGTTTTGTATTCTTGACAGTGATCTGTGTCCAAGTTCCCCGGAGCCAACCGATCATTGTCAGAAATTAATAAAAGGTCAAAGTGTAGGTGATCTAGATAGTGATGGGTCAGGTAAATAGGATATCTCTAACAGATGTCTTCTTATTCCCCCAAGGTGCCACTCCCACATTAATTACTTGGTGCACATAGAAGATAGGGAGCCACAATTTTCATTTATGAGGCATGTAGCCTAGGTTCCTGGGACAAGAAAATTTATTCCATAAAGTAACATGACTCTCTTCTCTAGGATGATTCTTCTAGATTTCTCCTCTATCTTCTTCTTCTTTCTTATCAGACCTCTACACATCTTGATGTTATTGTAAGTGGTGGAGGTAGTACTGGCCATGGATAATGTATTATATTTGGCAAGTGTACAGTTAGATTAGGTTAAGTTTTAGGTCAAATTTGTATATAAATAAGAAGTCCAATGCCATAACAAGGGTCGGAAAAATTGATGATTTTGTAGTCCAACAAGTGATAGAAGCATAGAATTTTACTTTTAGTTGTTTTCAGGAGCTCAATGCACAGTTGTTCTTAGTAGCTTACAATGCTCCCTTGGAGCCATGAATGTATTTGCCAGTGATGCTGGAACACTTTTCAAGTTAATGAAATAAGGAGGAACATCTTATGGTTATGTGTTGTGTTGTTCTGATCTCTAAATTTGGAAAACATCTTTTGTGTAGTATGTTTTATTATGTCCCCTGCTCATATGTTTTAGTTTAGATTAATGATCTTATCTCCCCTTGCTATTGAATGCATGTGAGTCACTAGTTCTTTGTGTATTTGGTATTTAGTCTAGTTTTCTTGCATTAGAGAATTGTTTGATGTTTGAATACTCATTGCATAACTATAGGTAGAGATATATTTCTAACCTTGATCTATCTTTTGAGTTTTCTTTGATAATCCAAATGCTTGTAGGAAACCCCATCCCTTTTGAAATCCCCAAGAAGATAAGTATAAATCAGCTATCCCCTCAAACAATAGTCACCTACCCAACTTAGCTCCCCCACACCATCAAGACCCAAGTACCAAGTGTTTGGAGGCTAGGAGAATCCATTCTTTGGTAAACCTCTTCTCGTGGAGTTGGTCAGTACTCGGTGACTACTTACCTCTATTGGTGAAGCCGATCACAAAGTCCCATCAACAGGACTCCTTATCATACATCTTAGGTGTCTTAAAAGTTTTTAAGGGGTCATGAAAGATCCTAGGACACATTAATGTGTATTAGGACCCCTTACCATTTATTAGTGTATGGTTAGGGGTCCTAGGGTGTTGTAAGGAGTCTAAGGGGTCCTTAGACACATTAATATGTCCTAAGACCCCTTAACAATACTACTACCCTAAGATGTAGAGATATGGGTCATAAGGGGTACTATGACACATTAGTACTATGACACATTAATTTGTCCTAGGACCACCCCTTACCATGCATCTTAGCGGTCCTAAAGGGCCATAAGGGGTCATAAGGGGTCCTAGGACACATTAATGTGTCTTAGGATCCCTTAAGACCCCTTACCATTCATTAGTGTATAGTAAGGGGTCTTAGGACACATTAATGTATCCTAGGACCCCTTGACAATCCTTATGACCCTTAAGATGTAGAGAGAGGGATCTTAAGGGGTCATAATGGGTCCTCAACTTCTTTTTCTCTCTCTAAAGAGTCACATGACTATTAATGTGTTCTAAGGGGTTATAATGGGTCCTATTGTTCTATAATGGGTCCTAAGGGGTTGTAATGGGTACTAAGGGTTCCTAGGATGACTTATAACCCATTAGAACCCCTTAGGAAACATTAGGACACATTATGACACATTAGAGCCCATTAGTGTGTCCTATAATGATTATTAAATTTGAAGGGGTTGTAAGAGGTCCTAATGTATCCTAAGAGATCCTAATGGGTCCTAATATTTCCTATGAGGTTTTAAAGGTTCTTGAAGGGTTGTAGGATCACTTAGTACTAATTATGACCCCTTATGATACAATAGAACCACTTAGAACTCTAAATATTTTCTTATGGTGATTAATGCTCTCTCTCTCTCTCATGGGTCCTATGACTATTAATGTGTTTTAAGGGGTTGAACCGCCTCACAATAGGTGTGGAATAATCATGCTCAAGGCCTTTCTTAGGAATATTTTATTCAATCTAAGGACTACTTCTCCCACTATGAGGTGCATTTAACTTGTCAACCTAGGGACGTATACTTGAAATGGTCGGCACAGTATGTGCACTAGGTTCCTTAAAGAGTCATTATGCTTATGTTGCAGGAAGGTAAGAAATGCATAAAAGAAACCTACACTAGTACTGAAAGAAAAGAATACACTTATCTCCTTACTGAAATGAATGCTATAAATTGAAAACTCTACTTAAACCTATAATTTCAACCTAGAACATCCATTATAACTATTCTTGCAGATGCTGCAGGAATATTCACAAAGTACAATGCTGCAGGAAGAAACTGTAACTTCTATTTGAAATACTGGAAATACTGGAAATGCTAGAAATAAATCTACTCTACTATAATCTATTCCACCTCCCAAGTGGGCCCCATTGGTTGGTTTCTTCTAATCTACTAACACAAAATGCAAACCAAGAATCACTTCATTATATTTCAAAAATGCATTACATAAGAACAATACATGAAACTTAAAATAACTTGCTGTAAGATATAACAATTTTCTTCCAAAAACTTTCTCTTTCTCTCTAACTCCTCTAATGACAAACCATCGGTCCAATCCCTATAAATAGAGGATCAAACACTTATTACAAAATAGAAAATAAACTATCTTGTTGAAAACATGCCAGAGAAGAAGATGGAAACGCAATAGCCCGCGGTGTGGGTAATAAAGTTTGGGCGACCAGTTCAAAATAATAAAGTGTAGGGGAAATATAGCAGAACTACATCCCCACATCTTGGAATAGTGGCTCCTCCATTGTAGTAGACATTTATCCTGGTGCTATGATGATCACTCCGCTGTAGCTGGTCCTCAACAGTTTTCCTTGAATGTTGTCGACCACTCTCCAGCCGCTTCCTTCCTTGACAAGTTAGTTGTGATGTAGAAATATTCATGCACTAAGCTTAATCAAATCAAATCCAGATATTAGAACATATATTCTAATGGTTATATGAAATATTTTACTATATGTATAATATTGGAAAAATATGTCACAAATATCTACCCATGGTTTATCAGTTCTAACTGGACTTTATCACAAGTTTTAAGTGGCTAGGTTCACAAATGTCTTGACAGAAATTAGAATAGAGTATTTAAAATTATACAAAATAAAGGCAATAATTTGGCCTCATCATCTGCCCCTTGGTTAATCAAATGCTTGTCCTCAAGCATTCCATCTTCTGGCAATTGACCTAAATTCACCAACTTCAATTCTTCCTCACCTCTGGCTCTTGAAGGAGTAGTAGAATCCTCTTATTCTTTCCAAAACTTCCCTTTTGTGATCCTCCTACAACCTATCAAGCTTGGTAGTGTTGATGTCATACAGGGGCCAAAGGAGCATGGGTGGATGCATTGTGAGTGGACACCAGATCTCCTTCCTGATTTACCTACCCAGCCCCATGTATTTCGGTGCTCGGTGTATGGTTTCTTCAAGGTTAATAGGGCTATGTGGCTCTAACCTTTTGAATGCCTTTGATAATCTACTCCACCTACTTCTGGCACTGGTTAAGGCTCTTTGGAAGAAAAAATAAGACATGTTGTCATATTCTTCATACACATCTATTCTAAGCTTGAGAACTTTATCTCTTATTTCCTTTTTAACATTCCCATATGTCAGTTTGAACCAATCCCTTAGGAATTCTTCTGGTTGACTGCTTTTTGCTCTTAATGGCAGGGGTTTTGATTTCTCCAGTTCTCTATAATTCTCCAATTTTCTATCATAGTTGGCCTCGTTGTGCATCCAAGACATTAGGGACCTTAGGTATATATCCCCTATGTAAAGTAGGGGGTTCCATTCAGTCTCTATAGGGATGATGAAATTATGCACATACAACTCATAGAGTAAGTTTTGTTGCCATGATGGAAGCAAGTTTTGTTGCCATGATGGAAGGGTCTGGTATAAACCATAAAATTCCTAGGCTAATTTGAACTCGGCGTTTACATCCTTGAGGGTCATCATCAACTGGAATAAGAGGAATTGTTCTTTTAGACAGCTGGTATAGATCCTAGGTGGCGGTCTACAAGCAATTATCTGGTCAATCAACTTAAGGGCATGTTCCATCCTTTGTTTCTATCTTGCCAATTGATCTTTTAATTCTGTAATTTCCTTTCCTTATTCTGCTATTACTTTCTATAATTTATTTTTCTCTTCACCCATAAAGTGGTTGTCAACACATGCTTATTATATAACTGGAAGAGAAGCATTTGCAGAGTAATCGGACCACTGATTTCATCCTGGTTATTCTTCCTCCTTTGTTCCCTCCATGATTGTTCTAAGAAATTTATTAACCAAGTTTGCTCTTAGGAAACTAGGGCAATTTATGTGCAAGCTAGCTAGTGAGTTATAGGGGTTTCTTTTTCATGGTTTGGAACATCCTTATGACTAGCTCCTAGGTCATTTTGACATACATTTAGCTCAGCTTCACACTTCTCATCCATATTTTGAGAAATGTCTGGAATCTCATACTAGCTGGAAGAATCATTCAAAACAATATGAATAGGAGTTTCCTCCTCAAATTTTTTTGGGGAAGCAGACTGGCTTTCGGTGGGTACTTTGGGAATCTTTCCTCTCATCCTAGAGCTTCTTCTTATAGGGGTTTCCTCAACCTCTACAGCCTTTTTCTTACTAACCCTTTTTGGTTTCTCTGCTGCAGAAGTAGTGGCTGCAGGAACTAACTTCATTTTCTTCCTCTCGAGACTCTAGGGTTTCGTGGCTCATCTGCAAGAACCGAAGTTTCTCCCTCTAACTTACATTTTCCTTTTGTTTAGGTGGAAGTAGGTACATTTCTCATATGAGCAAGTAAAGGAATACTTTCTTGTAAATTTTTAGTTTCTACCCCTTGGGTACCTTTCTCAACAGCTAGGTCAGTGGGGACTGCATTATCTTCGCTAACTTGCACATTAGGGGCAATCTGAGGCTACAGGGTTGTATACCAGAAAAAAAATTTCCCATGCCATAGGAGAGACATCCCTAAGATATTTCTCTATGAGCAATTTAATTAGGGCATGGTGAGTAACAGAATTGTCATTTCCTTTCTGGGTTTCCTCAGCACTAATGCATAGCATATTAAATAAGCAATTGGGGACATTCATTGGAATATTATGCCTTACATAACTAAGCAACTTAAAATTATGCACGTACAAATTAGAAAATCTTCCTTCATAGGTAAAATACTTGATAATATGCATGGCCAACTCATAATATGGCAGAGGAATGGACATTCTTTTGCACCCCTGTTTAGTAATCTCTAGAGGAGGGTCACCTGGTAGGGTAAATTGGGCCCTAGCTGACCTGGCATCATGGACATTGGGGTAGTGTTCCCCTGCTACTGGCAGCCTAGTTACTTCCGCTATTCATTCCTCTGTGGCAAGGACTGTCAACCCCCACACTATTGCTTGGCCTTCATCAAATGTGTTTGCAAATTTTGTTGTTGCTTCTTCATCAAACTTCATCAATTTCAAGAAATATCCCAGCCATCCATAGGCATTAAATCTTCTTACTGCCTTGACATCAGAAATTAAAATACCATGAACTACTAGTTCATGCCACTACAATTGGCCTCCCATTTGTGCTTATCAAATTCAACCTCTGCTCTATTCTCGACAATTACCTTCTTCTCTTTTGAAGTTCAGACTACCTCTTGTAAAACCACAGACCCTTTTTCACATTCTTCTGGTATTCTTGGTATGAACAATAATAATGTACTTTAACAGAATGAATTATAGATATTCAGGAAAGAGTTATGTCATGGTTTTAATTCTGGGTCACATCTAGTCTAACAATTAGGGGTTTATTTGGGAATAAAGGTACGACACTTGACACTTGTGTGATGCAGCAGCTGGATTTTAATTAAGACAAGGCCAAAGTACAGATTTTAGGATCTTAATGAGTAAATAGAAATGACAGTTAGGAATTGGTACACTTCCCTGCCCCCTATGAAACATTGACAAGTGTCCTCACTTTTCATACTTGGCAGAAGGTACGAAACTAGCTTAAGGCCACAATGATACATTTATTGCAATATTTGATATAACCAATGAAATCTATGTGCTAAAAATGGAAATAAATTTGAAAAGCTCATACCTGTCAATTGATCATTGCACGTGCTAGGAAAAGGTGATGAGAGTGGAATGATGGTGGCAGCATGCGTCAGGGCATGATCTCTTTATTGAAAGCATAAAAAAATGATGGTGTGGAAGGTGGGTGGATGGAAGATTAAGGAATGAAATGAGTTGAAAAAGAAGAATGTAGAAAGTGAATGGAGAATTGAACTTTATGTAAACATAAAGTTTTTATTATGGTCATGCTTCGAAGGAATTCTTATTGAAGAGCTGCCGGAAGAAGGTTGGCACCCTCTGCTGCAGGAAGTGTTACCTATTGATCCTTTAAAACTGGCTAGTTGAATTGCTGCAGGAAGTCTTCTTTCGTCTATGGCTGGTGATACAACTTTAGTCGATGTCCATTGACTAATAGCTTGAAGTTTACTAGGTCAATTGTGGTCAACTGGATTGCTCCATTTGTAAATACATGGCTTATTTCATATGGACCTAGCCATCGTGTCTGCATCTTTCCTGGTATTTCTTAGAATTTGGAATCATACAACAATGCCCAATCTCCAACCTGGAACTACTTACTCTTAAAATGGGAGTCATGCCACTATTTCCTTTTCTTTTGGACAATTTCTGTGCATTGTAGGGTAGACTTCTGCATTTTATCCAAAGAATTGAGATGCAACAAGTGCTCTCTCTATGCTGCAGGAAGATCAATATTTAACTCTAGCATTGTTCTTAATGTCTTATTTTCAAATTCAATGGGTAGCATTGCTGCTTTACCATATAACAGTTCAAATGGAGTGAACCCTGTGGTGGTCTTCCATGCTATTCTATACACCCAGATGGCTTCTGATAGTCTGCTGCTCCAATCTCAGCAATGCAAATGAACTGTCTTTGTTAAGATTGCTTCTATCTCCCGATTGGTAACTTCTGCTTGTCCATTGGCTTGAGAGTGATAGGGGTTTGACTTTTGATGTCTGATATTATATTCCTTCATGAGCTTTGTTATCATATTAGAAGTGAATTGCATACCTTGATCAGTAATAAGTTCTCTTAGCATGCCATATCTAGTAAAAAAATTTTCATTCAGAAATTCAGCAACTTTATGATCCCTGGCATGCTTCATTGCTCTTACTTCGACCCATTTTGTTAGGTAATTAGTCCACACCAGAATGTATGAATTCCCATTGGATGGAGGGTCTATTGGACCAATAAAGTCCATGCCCCATTTATCAAATGGTGTTACCACCACCTATGGGTTTAAGGGCATTTCATCTGATCTTGTTGGTCGACCCATTCTTTGACATTTGTCACACTTCCTTGTATAACTGGCTGCATCTTTGTGAAGTGTAGGCCAGTATTGGCCAGTTGTTAAAATCTTCAGTGCTATCCTTTTGGCTGCAAAGTGTCCTCCACATGGTTCATTATGACATGTATGCAAAATGTCATATGTCTCATCTTCTCTCACACATCTCCTCATGACTTGGTCAGGTCCAGTGTAAAATAATGTGCTATCAATCCAAGAGAAATGGAAGCTTTTCTCTACAAGCAGCCTCTTATCCTTATAAGAGAAATGTGTGGGCATTTTGTTAGCTGCTAGGTAATTAGCTATATCAGCATACCATGGATTTTGGATAGCAATATGAAATAAATGCTCATCTAGAAATGCATCATCTATCAAAGTAGTATCTTCTTCAGCATGGTGAATTCCGGATAGATTATCAGCTACCACATTTTCTGTCCCTGGCTTGTCAATGATTTTTATATCAAATTCCTGCAAAAGAAGAAGCCATCTTGCTAACCTACCTATGGTGGTAGGTTTGTTCATGAGATACTTAATTGCTGCATGGTCAGTATGAACAAAGATGGGATAACCAGTTACATAATGGAAAAATTTGTTCAGAGCATAAACTACTGCTAGAAATTATTTTTCAGTCACTGTATAGTTTAACTCTGGTCCTTGGAGACTCTTACTGATATAATAGATTGCATTTTCAAGGTTTCTATACTTTTTTCCTAGGACAACACCTACAACATAGTCTGAAGCATCTGTATGTATGTGAAATGGAAAAGTCCAATCAGGGCCCCTAAGTACTAGTGCAGTTGTCAAAAGTGACTTGAGCTGCAGGAAGGATTCATCACATTCTTTTGTCCAAGAAAATTTAGCTTCTTTGGTAAGTAAGGTGTACAGAGGACTAGCTATTTGACTAAAGTTCTGGGTAAACCTCCTATAATAGCCAGCATGACCTAGGAAAGATCTGACATCTTTTTTCTTAGTGGGAACAAGGAGTGTGAGAATTACCTCTATCTTCACAGGGTCTACCTAGATTCCAGCTTCAGAGATAAAATGTCCCAACACCATGCCTTCCTGCATCATCATAAAGAAATTTTCACTATTGAGAGACAGGTTGTGTTCCTCGCATCTGATTAGTACTTTCTCCAAGTTCTTCAGGGCTTCCTCAAATGTGACACCGAATGAAGTGAAGTCATCCATGTAGGTTTCCATGCAATCATGTCATATATCAGCAAAGATGTTGATCACAGCTCTCTGAAAGGTAGTAGGTGCATTGCATAAGCCAAATGGTAATATTGAATAAGCGTATGTTCCCCTAGGGCATGTGAATGTTTTCTTCTCCTGATCTTCGGGGGCAATGCTTATCTGATTGTAACCACTGTATCCATCCAAAAAGGAGAAGTATTTCTTTCCAGCCAAATTATCCAAGACCTGGTCAATAAAAGGTAAAGGAAAGTGATCCTTCTTTGTGGCATTATTTAATTCTCTGTAATCCACACATATCTACCACTTACCTCTTTTCTTAGGTACAATGACCAATGGTGATACCCACTTGCTATCAGAGATTGGATAGATGTGTGTGGATAAATGTTGACACACTTCTATGAATCATTTCATCCAAGGTTGCTCAATAATGAGGCCTCAAATATTGATCCATGGCTCTCTAGTCATGGAGTGAAAGGTGTGAAATGGAGGCCCTCAAATTGACCTAGTTAGTGCCTATGCAAGTACACCATGAAATGAAAGATTCGAATGCATGAAAATTAAATCTACTCTATATGATTGCAATGCATGAAAGGAAATTAATCTAAATGATAATAATGCATGATTAATCTATGAAAGGAAATACAAATGCAAGTTTAATCTATGAAAATAAACATGAATCTAATCTACATGAGGAGCCATGAATGCAAGAAGAATGAGACAAGAAGATATAGAAGTTGCAATATCCAAGCTTGAATGCTCAAATCCTCCTCCAAAATTGCTCTCCAAACCTGTAGCATAACAATACTATGAAAACCTAATATATGAATGATTGATGATTGATTGATGATTATCAAATGAGGAGAGATTTCTTTTTATAGGAGAGAAAATGGTTGACATTAAGAGGCAAAAAGAATTGATCAATGGTTGAGATTAAGAGGCAAAAATCAAAGGCTATGATTAAGAGGCAACAATCCCACCACTTAGGAGAATGTAATGAAAAATGCATTTTAATTTAATTTTCATTTAATTCATTGCCTTTTTCATCAAATAAAGTTCTTTAAGTGGGGATTTTTATTTATTTAATTAAAAGAGGGGTTTTCTTTCAAATAAATAAATTAGAAGAATTTTATTTAATTAAATAGGAGGAATTGAATTTAATTAAATAAGAGAAATTTTATTTAATTAAAAGGGAGAAATTTAATTTAATTAAATAAGATAAATTTTATTCAATTAA
>MU225383.1:1801871-1821450 GCA_018584345.1 Thuja plicata
AACTGATTCCCCCCCCCCCCCTCTCAGTTATCTCTGAAGTATTCTAACAAAAGGATCACCCAAGGTTTTTACACTATTCAATACTTATGCATTTGATCCTATATCATAATTATCCAATTATGAATTTTCATAACTTGTAGCCACAGAGATTTCATCATGGTCAAGATAACCTTGTTCAGTTTTGGCTCAAAATATGGAATAATACTTCCAGGGAACAGGAGTTCTGTGCTTTTGAGAATTGGATAATATATCCAATTCTTAAATGTTTGGGTGTAGAGAAGACCAGATTGCCTGTTAAGGTTATCTATCTATTGAGGCCTTGTCAATATTTGGAAAAATGGCCAGGAGATCATAATTGGGGTGATTTCTATTTTGAGAAGAACTTTACAATAATGAGGGTTTATGGTTTCCCTCAACCCCCGCATATTTTGTTGTTTTATGTGCCACCAAGGATACAGCAGTTGAATTCATTAGACAACTGATTCTGGTTGACAATGAGCACTTGGATCCACATAGGAAGGGTACTTTTACCCCTAGGGAGTTCAAAATTTACAATTTCACTATTGGGAAGAAGGTTGTGGACCCGATAAATGCCTGGATGAATCATTACAGGATGAGTTTTTCCTTCCATAGGCATGTGGATACAGAGGGATTCATAATTAGTGCAAGAAAATTTCTTACACCCACTATCCCTTACACAAAAATACATGAAGAATGTATGGAGGAGGACCTGATAAGAAATATCATGGAAGATGAAGAAATAAACAGAGTAACTAAGTTCAATGAACTTTTGGAACTGGAAAGGTAGGTGAAAAGAAAAGGACTCAAATTTGAAGGCTTCTTTTCCAATTCACCATATTTGAAAAGGTTAGAAGAAATGATTGAAAATCATACTCTTCTATGTAATCAATTAGAAGAAGCATTGGTAGTTCCTGAGAAGGGTCGTAAAGACCATTCTGAGTCTGAGTATGATGATGACAGTGATCAGGGTTGTCCCTCACTGGTTTCTCATCCAGAGTATCAAGCAGTTCCCCTACGGTGTATGGTAGAAGAGGAGAACATCATTGACCTGACAGAGGTCCCTAAAAAGGAGGTCGCAAATGAGCCTCCACCTAAGAGGCAAAAAGTGGAAATAGGTGAGACTTCCCAAAGGAAAAGAATAGACACAATTGGAGAATTGATAACAAGAGATAGACCCTATGATCATTTACTCATAAAAAATATCAGAGCTGGAAAAAGGCTACAAAAGGATATAGAGGTAGATGAGGAATTTCCTTTTAGATCATGTACTGATGAAAGATTGATTCATCGGGAGGAATTCCTTAAGGATGATAATTTCATCATGACAAAGGAATTCAAAGAATTTTTAATATGGAATAAACAACAATAAGTTAAAAAGCAGTTGCAATTAGAGGGTGGTGATCTAGTCACCCAAGAAGCTCTTCAAACATTACAGGATTATGATCTTGAATCAGAAGAGATTACTCCTGAACAAGAAAGACAGTTGGTAAAGGCTAGTGGGATACTACTTGTTGAGGGCTGGGACTTATCTTCAGCATTCATTATTGACCAAATAAGGAGATAGCCTAATATGAAATTTTCATCACAGACCCAGGTGGGAGATATGGTTAGAGGATTTGGGTTAGCCCTAAATCCCAAGCACTTGCAATATGGAGCTTAGCTCCAAAGGATCAGAAACCAACCCTTCTGAATATTCAAGAGAAGATGGAGGGAAGTAACATTATTTGGAACCTTAAAAATATAGGGGATCTTGAGGTATCCCAACTTCTAACCAATGTTGCTCAACTTAATGAAGCTAAAATAGTTCAACTCTCAGAGAAACTATAAAAGATTACTAGTGATGCTAGTGATATTGCAAAAGATAGAGAGCTTGCACTGATAAAAATGAAGGAGAAGGATATGCTTATAAGTGAAATTACTAAGAAACTAATGGAAATTGTAGAGCCCACCCTTGTTGATCCCAAAGAGGTAACATATGCTGAAATTCAGACTGAGGATATAGGGGATACATTGATTGAAACAGAGCGGAGAGCCATTGAATATAATGGTGTGCTTTTGGAAGCATTGGTGTCAATTTTGCAGCATAGAATCAATGCTATTAAGGATAAGATGGATGTAGTGTATGGGGAATATGGTAGATTTCCCTGTATACAGGCTGAGGTGGAAAGTTTTTTCACAATTTTGAACCCTTATTATGCTACTTGGTCTAGAAGGACTACACTTTTTGAAAGAATAGCATCAGTACAACCATTGAGGTCAGACATACCAAAAATAGTAACTTTGGTTGGTACTGAGATAGAAAAAATCTGATGTTAAGAGCATAATAGATACTAGATGGGAAAAAAAAAAGACCCAGTTGGAGAATATCCATAATTTTGAATGGCCAAAAGAAGAGGATGTAACTGCCTAGGACAATTTGACAAAACCCAAAAAGAAGAGACCAGTAACAGTAGATTTAGATATCATTAATGAGGAATAAAGGAATGTCAGAGTATCCAGTTCAGATTTTTTGGAAGACAAATAGGTTAGTCATCACCAAAAGTCAAATTAGGGACTATCCTCAAGATGCACAACCAAAGATGTTGAAGATCACATGAAGACAAAGAACATATCAGATTTCACTCCTATATTTTGTCTTTCCACCGCTTGGTGCATTCTTATTTTTTGTCTTTTCCTAAGTTTTAGGGTTAGGTTTTTACAACCATCTAAAGCTTGAATTGCATCCTTTTTTTAAGGATTCCAAGATGGTTAGAACATATAAATAGATCAAATTGTAATATTTTGAAGAGAGATGAAATATATTGGCAAGCCAGACTTCTAGATTTCAGTCCGTTTTTTTTGAGCCTTTAACCTTGATATGTATTGAAGTAGAAATTTATGAATAAAATATAGTGTAGCTTTATTCCATATTTTTATTGTCTCTTTTCTTATTGAGTGTACTCTTTTATGTTTAATTTGTAAGGCATATTAAGCATATTGGCTACAAGGTAGTTATCTAATTATTTACAAGTTTCTTCTAAGGGGAGAATTAAACTTTGTGAGTAGTTTCAGAGAGTACATCAATAATTAAGGATTTGATATAATATTGTGGGAGTTGTTATGCTCTACATCCCCATCCCTACATTTTGAGTGCAAAATGTTGGATCCCCCCTTTTTCTTTCTGCTTTTGGCTCTTGCCTTGTCTTTTTCCTTTGTTTCTTTGTTTTCCTTCTCCGGGTTTTCTGTCCCGCGGTGTTGGTTTTGCTTTGTTTTTTGTCTTGTTGTATCTTTGGGACTCGGTCCTAGAGTTGGTCGTTCCTTGTCCAGGATCTAGATTTTGGACTCCAGGATTCTTTTCCACGATGTCTTTTTTTTGTAAGAGGATATGGTCGCATGGAATCCCCGGGCCCGGAGTCCAGAGGTCTGCCTATTCTGGAGTTTGCAGAAGGAAAGGTAACTTTCTTTTCACCTCGGGTATAAATAGAAATCACCTATCATTTTCACAAATTACCATGATTAAAACACTTAAGCAATTTGAATGATATCACAACAATTTGAGAAGAGTCTAGTGTGAGCTATTTCAAACCGTTCTGAACAATTGCAAGTGGTTTGTGGTGTTGAGTGGTAATCAGTTGAAGGTGGAAGTTGCTGCAAAGAATTCATGGCACCTTGCCTTCCTTTCTTTCTCTAGTTTTCAGGTGGGTGTTCCTGGTTCTTCTGTCACTTTTCTGCATTTTCTTTGTTTTCATTTTCTTGCGTTCTCCATCTTGTTTTCCCATTTTGTTTTTGTTGTGGTCGTCTGGTTTTCAACCTGTTGGTGGGTTGGCTCTACTAGAAGGTTGTCTACCCTCTGTGCAGGTGTAGGATAATGTAAATATTGTAGATTTGTAAATTTTCTAGTTTGATGTAAATAGCTACTAGGCATTCTGTATATATGTATATTTAGTGTATATTAATGTATATCCATTTGTTTTGCATGTATATACCTTTCAACTCTACTATGAATATGATGTATATGTTGTGTATATTCACCCAGTATTTTGTCAATCTCGTCATGCCTTGTTTCTTTCCCATTTTGAATCTGTGAGCTCATTCCAGACAGAATACCACCAGGTTGAGACTCGGCTCTCAGCTGGTTTCAACAGGTATTTTTCTCTCTCCTCCATAAACTAGCCTAGGCTTAATTTATGTCCCATGAATGCATTTAAAATTGTCTAGGTGGTTTCCACTTTACTCGCATTCAGACAGTTGGTCCACCGTTGGCCATAACTTCCTTTTATTGCATAGCCACGTGACACCCATGTGGGCCTGATAGTTCACTTTTCACGCACACCTTCTAATGGTTAGTTTTTCAGATCTTAGGTCTTTTATCTTCAACAGCCCACACCTTACTTTTCCAAATATACAGAAACCCCCTGGGCCCGAATATTGGTTATTTCCCTTAAGTATGCATTATATATATTTTTTCAGGATTTTGGACCTAAACTAAATTTTTTTGGAAAAGGACATGCCTCGGTGGTAAGATCTTTGGATCTCAGAGTATTATTTATCTATGAATTCTGACGTTCGTCTTGCCTTTCTATTTTTTAAAGAAGTATACCTTCGTCACGTCTAAGGCTTCCACATCTTCACCACCTGGAAGTCTAGAACTTCCTTCCACAGTGGTTACCCAAGTATGTAAAGGACAGTGTTATCATGGGATCAAAGATTGATTCCAAAGTCTAATTAATTACTGACACCAGCATCAGAACATGGCCTGAGATGCAAGCCTTGGTCAAAATAATGTATATTCAGTGATAGTCCAGGGATCCACTAGCAATCAGTGTCGGGGATTTTGGGATTCTCAAGGCCGCCTATTTTCCATGCTCAGTGCAGGCCCTGGAATTAATTCTCACACTTGCGGCACACTACAACTCTTCCATCTGGGCCATCATGCTCACAACCCCAAAGCTGACCAGATATCCTACCCCTATGGTGTCTCTCGATGCTACAACTTTTTGGGTTGGGTTGGGGATCCCTCAGTTTGAAAACCCAACTATCATTACCAGATCAGATGCCTTAGTGCAATTTAAGGAGCTGGAGATCCCAGCCTAACAATACATAAACACTTATTGGCTCAAGACCCCAAAGAGGGATCCAAAGAAAATGAAGCTAGAGATCCCCCGATTTGAGTTTAAAGAAAGCATCCAGATGGGGATGATAGCACTATGCCAGGTCTTTGGGAAACCACATTCTTGGGAATTCATAGGGTGGATGTACTACTTCTTGCTTGGCATTTCTACCGGTGGAGAGTACTTTGATTGGGCTGCCATCATTTCAAACCACATGGATTCTCAGTTCCTCCAGGTGGTCCAAAAGAGGAAGTTCTATATGACTTCTTATGTTCTTTGGGCCCTAGTGCAACAACAATCCCACACCAATAGGTTACTCACAATAGGTGTACTCGGGATCGGCCCAAGTCAGAAGGCTCCCTAGGATTATTTTGCACAGATTCAATGGGAGGCCAGTTTCCCCAGCTTTTGCTAGGTAAACGACACATTTATCTACTACAACCTGCTCACACCCACCCGGGATGTAGGGTACCACCTTTCTACAAAGGAAATGGATCTGATCATAATTTATGGCCATTATTATATACAATTCTAGCAACATACATACATAAGGATAACCAACTTTTCTGGGAAACCCTACTTGTTGCCCAAACATTGTGGGAACAAGATAATCCTCCTAGAGTACTACAGGTAAGTAATGGAGTTGCATGCATTATATGCCTTGAAGAAGGTGACAAACATTACATTCCTAATCACTTTTGGGAATTACTCTTGCAGTCTGGCCGTAACAAAGGAGGTAGACAACAAGCTCAAGAGCTTGAACTTAGCAGAATTCTGCCTGGTGTGGAAGAACTTTGATCTGCATGGAAATATTGTACTAGCACTTCCCCAAGCATTAGAGCCCCACCAATACCACATGGAGTACTTCTAGGAAGATTTCCAGGATGATGTTGAAGTCTGGAGCTGGAATTACGTTTGGATGACCGCAGGAATGATGGAAAGGTTGAAGCCACATAAATTTCTGTATGACTTTTCAGACGCTGGCTCTATAATAGACCCCCAGTACAAAGCAAAGGGGATTGATAAGTTGGCCCTCCCACCAGTGAACTAGAATACCCAGGAGGGGCCCACCATTGAGGATTTTACCTGTAATGTGGTCAAGTGCAGCCACGCATATTTTAAGAGAGTATGTCCCGGGAGTACCCAAGGGGCTCCCCAACCAATACCAAGACTGACCCCCGGGGCCGGAACTTCTTCACAAGGAGAAGATAGGGGAAAAAGAATAATGGAAACCCCAACTATGAAAGAGGTCCCCATACAAGAATAGCTAAATTAATCAATAGCGGCCTCCCAGTAGTTGAAGGAAAAGTTAATCACATGGCTGGCTACTCCGGTGCTCATGGCCGGACCTGTCTGTTCTCCCTCTTCCCCTTCACTAGCAACACTGATGGTCAAGGCAACCGAAGTGGATTCGGCAGAGGAGCAGGTCCTAAGGGATGCAGGGCCACCTTTGGTCACCAGGTAGAAGAAGAGACTTAATCTAAAGCCAAAGGCAGAGCCGGAGCTAGGGATGCCTCAGATCCCACAAGTTCAAATCCTTTCTTCCGACTCCCCAAAGCCAGAGAGGGAACCAGAGCCTGCTCATGTCCCAGCCAATCCTCCCCCTCATGATGAATTTGATGATGTTTTTAGAACTGACAAGTGCAAAAATTTGCAGGGGGACATTGAGCAGATCGAGGCTGAAATCCTAGAGCAAGAGGAAGCTCCTGAACAAGAACCTGCATAGGAGCAGGAGGAACAGATGGAAAAATAAAAGGAGGTGGAACAAGAAATTTCCTCTGAAGTTCTAGAGATATAGGGAACAAGAGTATTAGGGAAACAATAGGAACAAAGTGAACAAATGGCATCAGCTAGGGAAACTGGACCTTTGAGAACAACCATGACCTCAACTGTCATGCTCCAAATGTCGCTCCCAAAGGTAACCTTTGGGGAGGTAATCACTGAAACCCAAACATTAAACCTTGGCCCATTGCCTCCCCCACTACCAAAGCACACATCAGTAGAAGAAGACACCCCAGCAACAGAGGCCGAGGAAGAAAAGGAAAAAGAAGAAGAAGAAAACCCTGGGGCCACTAACGAGAACCCAGATATTACTAAAGAGACCGATGAAGGGGAAAAGGATATATGTACCACTGAAGTGAATATTTCCAATGAGATAGGAGATACATGAAAGGAGCTGGGAGAGGCCCATATTACTGAAGAGGCATAGCAAGATGTTGGGGAGAAGTCACGGGAACAAATTTTGGCTACCAAGCCACCCCTGCCGCCACCATGGTTGATAGAAACTCGAAAGAGGAAGGCCCCTCCATCAACACCCAGAGCCCATATTTCCTTGGTAGAGATGATGGCTCAAGCCCAAAACCTACCAAAGGCCAAGAAAGCCCAGATGGTTCACACTCATTGAACCAAGCCGAGTGGAGAAATAGTTGCAGTGATAGCAACACCTTCCCTAGACTCAAATGAAGCAACGACCAAGGCCACATATTATAACATCATAGAGATATCCCTGGGGAAGAGAGGGAAACATGGTGAAGTAGACCTGTTGAAAGAGGTAGCCAAGGCAGTAGAGGCTCGCTATGAAAAGGACACTCAAAAGATCAAGGCAGAAAAAGAGAAAAATGCAAACCTCATGGGGTTGCTAACTAAGCTGGCCTAGCCTATCAGTGTTATTCCTCTGGAGGCCTCTACATCTAATGCACCGCTGCCACAGAGTGACATAGAATCACTATGGGTGATGAAAAAGAAGGCCCAAGCAATTGATGAGTGGGTCACTTTACAGTTGGAAAATGTCTGACATTTCCTGGTGTCCACCCTCCCAAACCTATATGCGACCCACCATATCTTGTATCAAGCTGAAACCACCATCAGTATATGGGAGGCGGACATCAAGAATTATGAGGTGTGGAAAGTTGATTTTGAAGAACTCATCGGCCTTAGAGAAGAAGTTGTCTCCGAGTCTAGAATTTTGGGGGAAGAGTCATTTGATTTTGTGAGAACCCAGCACTCTAGACTTGACCTCACATTGTGGGTAATCAAGTAACTGGTGGGGACTCTATGGGATAAAGTTAATGCAATACAATATTCTTTTAATTTGTAAAATTCTTTTGTCACGAAGGTCTCCGGAGCTGATCCATTTAACACTGACACATGTACGCCGGAGGAATATGTTTTAGGGAAGTTTGATGAGTTAATGGAGTCAAGGTATCAATCCTCAGAGGGAATAGATGGAGCTCAAATGATGAGAATAGCTTGCATGGTACTCAGTGGTCATGATGCGACACAGATGGTCGATGAATTTAAGGGAAATGTTCCAGACCTGGGAGAACAGATCAAGGTGGCCAAGTACCGATGGGCCAGCCTCAAAGAAATTGATGAGGATGGAATCTCCCATCTCCTCTAGACCTTTAACAACAATAAGAAATAATAAAGTTTCTCTGGGGGCCAGAAAAAACCTGAGTGTTTTTGTATTATTTATTCTTTTGGAACGTAAGTTCTCAGATCCTGGAGTCCCGAATCCTATATTTTGTATTCTTTCAGTGACCCGTGTCCCGGCCCCAAGGCCGACCGATCACTTTCAAAGTAGCTAATAAAGGTTTTCAAAGGTTGGTAGAAGGTAGATAGCTACATCAATGCACGTCGGATCGACAAGAGGTTTTCTGACAAATGATCCTCCTGAGGCGTCGCTTCAGAAGTACACCTGGCACATTGGAGACATGGCGCCACTTTTCCCATTTATGAGGCATGTAGCCTCAATCCCGAGGGGATCGAATCTCTTCCTACTCCTTCTTGGCTCTCTTCTCAAGGTCAATTCTTCCACTCCACTTCTCATCTTTTTCTTCTGACATGACAGGCCTATTCCATCTCTAGGCCTTTTATAGAGTGGCACAAGTAGTACCAGCCATCAGATAATATATTTTAATGTATAATGTAACATAAGTTAGGGTTAGGTTTAAGTGTGTATGTGTATAAATAGTAAGTCCAGCCCCATTCCAAGGGTCAGAAAAATTGACAATTTTGCTGTCCATAGTAATAGAAAAGCAGTTTCTCATTTCTTAGTTGAAGAGCTCAATGCTCCTTAGTCTTTAAGCCTTCAATAGTTAGATGCTCCCTTGGAGCCACCATTGTACCATGCACCAGTGCTTTCTAGAAGAAATGTTAATGAAGAAGGGAGAGTCCTTGCAATGATGTTTATGGCATTTTGTCTTTTGGATTGATGGTATTTTATGCTTTGTGTTCTTCATGTCCTTTTCTCTGACATTAAAAGTAGATTAATGACCACCTTTCCCTTGCTACTGATGAAATATGAATTGATGGTTGTATGTTTCTTCGGTATTTAGTATAGTGTGTTAGATTATTGTTGATGTTTTGAATGTTCAGCATAACTATAGGTAGATGAAGTATTTCTAACCCTGCAAGATCATTTTTCAGTTTATTTGCTAAGTGTAAGTGTGCTTGGAGAAACCTCACCTTCTTGAATCCTTGGAGAGAATGAGTTGAAGATAACCAGCTATCCCCCTCAAAAATATTCACATCTCCCAACCAATCCCTGCACCATTGAGACCCAACTCTCATGTGCTTGGAGGCCCAGAGAATCTCATTTCCCTGGACAACCTTTACAGGCGGAGTTGGTCGGTACCCCGGTACCCGGTGACAACTTACATCTGCTGGCAGACCCGGTCATGGAAATCCTGTCAATAAGAGTGATAGGGTAATTTTTAAGGCATTTTACCTGAGTTGCATGTAGGTTGTAAGGCATCCTACAGTACTTTTATTTCTCTATTTTCTATGAATTTATATCTTTTAACTCTAAGCCCAAGGATAGGCACTGGTCTAGGAACTTGTTTGGTAATCCATCATCATCCAAAATATCCAATACTATTCAAAATCAATTACCTTCAGAGTATATATTAAAATCAATTGTATTCACAGTGATTACAGTTGAAGTTTGTTGATTTCTTAAAGAGTAAATCAAATAGGTTGTTCCTCCTAAACTCGTAATAATTGTAAAAGGAAAGAAAGATGAAATTCCTTATTATGTTGTTGTCTGTCATCATTAAGATAATGATTTGGATTTTCAAGCTTTTCCTCAGAATAATCATAGTTATTTGTATTGTCATTTATATATCCATATAAGAATAGAGAATTTAGCACATAAATAAAATCCAATCTAAGGATATTGTCAAGTCAGTAATCAATCATAGGTAAAACCTGCTTGAGTCAGTCGATCTCAAAAAAGGAGGTGATAATAGGTATCCCTAGTGTTATCAAAATACCTCATCAATTAGTGTTTTCTCTTGCTTGAGTCAGAGTATGAAAGGCATTGGGAGTCTTAGAGTTATTTAAGTATTCAAGCATTTTTAGAAGCCCTACAAGAAAAAACCCTAACAGATTCAGCTCTGCAACTTTTCTCACAATGCTCTTGAAAATGATAAGTGACAATGATAGATGACTAGGTCTATTTACAAATTTCACTAGGTTTTAGGGTTTCCAACAGTAATAAAATAAAAATAAATTCTTTACCGACCCCTTTTACTGATTACCTTTACTTTTTTTTTACCAAATAATATAAAATATGAATTTAACAATATGTATCAAAATGCATCTAAATATGCTAATGTGGATCCTTGCACATATAATAGGTGATGGGACAATACTTTTTCTCTATTTTATATTAATATTTATACTCTGTTTAAAACATTACCAAGACATTTGTGAACCTTTTAGTATTTAAACTTGTGATAAGTACAGTTGGAACCACCTATCCTATGGGTAGCTAGTAGTGTCATGTTTTGTCGTTATATATCTATCATAGTATTTCACATAAATATTTGAATGTGTGTTATAATATTTAGATTGAGTTGACAAGTTGACTTGATTATATATCTACATATGCTACTAACCTGCTAGGAAAAGAAGGAGCAGCTTGAGAGTGGGTCGACCACATTGAAGAGGAGGTGTTGAAGTACCAGTTATGATGGGGAGAACTGTTATGGATGCAAGACACACCTACTACAATGGAGGATCCATCATCTCAACAAATATAGGAAATAACTCTACTATATTTCCTCACAACAGTCAATATCTTGATGAAATTGTTGGAGATTTTCCTTTGTGCAAATAGTTGACTGTATGTTTGTCATTGATAAGATCATATAGTATACATCAATGTGTTGTATTCACTTTTCAGTATGGATATGTTGGAGCCTTACGTGGTTGTTTTTATGTTGAAGACATACTTATTATGCTATGGGTATACACACAGATTCAAAAGTTTAGTTACAGTTGAGTTATGTTGATCTGTTTACCAGCCATAGTTTTAGAGGATTTCTTTTTAAGAGCCCACAGTAATTTTATTGATTCTTCAGTTGCGCCTATCTTTGGGATATGTGTGTTCAGATTCATGTTTAGTTATGAGTCAAAGATGATTAACCAAAGGCTCTAAATGTTTTTCATCCAAAGTGTGACATTTGGGTAATTTTGGTGGAGCCAACTATGAGAACTGATGTGTCTATTCATTTTGAGTTGCGCGGTTCTAATTATGTTGCATTCTTAGTTTAGCCGACAAGAAAAGTGTTGAAGGGATTCCTACATCCAATGTGATCATATCTTTTGAAGAAGATACATATAGCAGTTCATTTGTAATCACTAAGTGTGAATGATAAGAAAAGAGATAGAAAAAGAACATAGCATAATGTTGGTTGTTTTGGGATAGTAAATCTATTTCATTCATCAGTTAAAGATCTATGTGAAGAATCAGAGAGTGCATACAATTCACTGGAACTAATCAAGACATCGAGTCTATTTAAATAGTACAATTATCAGATATAGTGTATATATATTTTGGAGAAGGTTGCAGCCTTCACCATTTTAGCAGTGTGCTCTTGGATAGTGTGCCCTCACCCCTAATAGGGTTATTTGTAAAATACTCCTAATAGGGTGCAACCCTTAACCAAGTCACTGTACTTATTGCATTGTAAAGAACAAATCCTAACATGGTTGTAAGATCTTCTTATAGGGATCATTTTACTCTAGTGTAGTTATTTGTGGGTGCTAATACCCACTGGGGTTTTTACCTATTTTGGTTTCCTCGTAACCAAAATTGTGGTGTTCTATTCTGTGTTATCTTGTTGTATATATGCTTAACGTTATTTTGTACTTAATTGGAGAAAAGAATTAAAACTAGTAGATAAATGATTCACCCCCCCTCCTCCTCTTAGTTATCTCTATGGAATATTCCTAAAAATTGGTATTAGAGCCAATTGCCTTGGAGAGAAAGCCTAACATCTTAAGGTAAATCATATGGCATACTTCAGAAAAGAGAGTCCTAAGTTTGATGGAGAAAATTATGTTGACTAGAAGAAAAAAATGATAACACATCTACAATGCGTTGGTTTTCAGATCTATTAGGTTTCTACTCATGCAATTGATGTTCCTACTTTGAAAGATCTTGTAGAAGAAGACTCTACTAATAAATAAAAGGAATTATTCACCCAAAATGAAATTTCCAAAGAAGCCGTAATCAGTGCCTTATCTGACAGTGAATTTTCTGAGATTAAGAAGGAAGACAAATCATATTATATATGGAAATACCTTGAAGACATGTTTGAAGAAGAAATCCAAGCCAAGAATGTGCGTAGAAAGACTAGGAATAAAAGATACAACAATTTAGAAATGATACCTGAAGAAAACATCAGAGGATTAATGAAGCAGCTTCAGGAATCAGAAACAATGGTGGAGAAATTTTAGAGGAAGACATAATAGACAAACTGATGACTACATTGATAGAAGATTATGAGATAAAGATAAACATCTTGGATGAAACCATGCAATTTTCAAAAGACTTCAAAAGAGAAACCTTGATCAACAAAATTTCAGAATTTGAGATATCAAGATTAAATACAGAACATAAAATTGAAATAGCTTTCAAAGCCTCAGTCCATGGTAAGAAATCCTTGACCATCTCTAGTAATATTGAGAAAGAAGAAGTGGATACAAAACTAGAAGAAATCATTTCTATGATTGATAAGAAAGAAAGGAAAGGTAAAGGAAACTATGAAGGACAACTACCATTCAAATGTTTTTCATGCAACAAAGTTGGCCATTTTGCATCTAAGTGTCCTACAAGAGTCAAGAAGTTTAGATCAAATTACAAGCCCAATATACCAAGTAATGCTATCATGCTGAAGATGGTGTGACTGATGATGATTCAGGAGAGGATGAAATTGGATTTGTTGCAATTAAAGATAATGAAAAAATGATTGATGAAATAGAAATTAAAGATGAAAAGAAAGCACAAGAATTAGCTTTAGTATCACAAGAAGACATCATAACAGACTGGATCATAGATAGTGGGCGTTCACATCACATGATAGGAGACAAAGATATTGTACATCTAGATAAGTACAAAGGTGGCATGGTTATATTTGGAGATAACACTCCCAAACCTATCATAGGTAGAGGATCTATCACCTTAGATGGAAACAACAAGACAAATGATTTTTTGTATATTGATGGTTTACATAATAACTTACTAAGTGTTGGATAGTTGCTTGATAAAGGATATCAGTTGGAATTCAAAAATAATAGGTGCATTATTAACAACAAAGAAGGAGACATGATAGCATCAGGTTCAAAGATCAAAGGTAATGTTTTTCAGCTTAACTTTGAAGTAAGTTGTTTTGTTGCAAAAGTGGATGACAGTTGGTTATGGCACAAAAGACTTTGTCTTATCAATTTTGACAACATAGTAAAGATAAGAAATATAAAGGCAGTAAGAGACCTTCCTAGTATTGCAAGACCTATTGATACTATGTGCAGGGAATGTGTGATGGGAAAGCATGTGAGGACCTCATTCAGAAGCAAACAGAACTCTGCAGAGAACAAATTAGATCTAGTACATACAGACTTATATGGAACTACTCAAACAGGATCATACTATGGTGAAAGGTATTTCATTTTGTTTGTTGATGATTTCTCCAAAATGATGTGCCTTGTGTTCTTGAAAGATAAATCTCAAGATTTTGATAAATTCAAAATATTTAAAGCTAAAGTTGAAAATGAGTCTGGAATAAAGATTAAATGTCTGAGATCTGATAGAGGAGGAGAATTCACCTTTGAGAAGTTTCTTGAGTATTGCGAAGAACATGGGATCAAAAGACAACTAAGTGCACCCAAAACCCCTCAACAAAATGGAATTGTAGAAAGAAGAAACAGGATAATACTTGATACAGTGCGCACTATCATGATTGAAGGAAAAGTTGCGTACACCTATTGGAGAGATGCAATCGATACAACAGTCTATACTATCAATAGAATTCAACTAACACTAGGTGTAGACAAAACACCTTATGAAATTTGGTTTGGTAATGTACAGGTATAGTAAAATAATTCAAAATCTTTGAAAGAAAGTGCTACATCAAGAGAGATGATGGTGTTGGTAAATTTGATGCTAGAAGCGATGAAGGTATTTTTCTTGGTTACTCTACTAAGAGAAAAGCTTACAGATGTTTTAATTGAAGGTTTAAGAAAATCATTGAAAGTGCACATGTGAACATTGATGAGAAGTTCATGATTCAAGAGAGATATTATGAATATGCACCTATTATTGAAGATGAACCTAGACCTATCAATAAAGAAATAGTTATTGAAGAAATGTTTGACTGTATTGATGTATCATGCAATAACCCTGATCCAAGTGAAGAAGAATCACAGATTACAGATGAGAGTGTCACACCTAAAATTTCAAAATACACATCGAGATACCATTCAAAAGAAGATATCATTGGAGATCAGAGTAGTAAAGTCTTGACAAGATCCAGAGAAAAAGGTTCAACCATTGATGAAGAGGTATGTTTACTTTCACAAATTGAACCCTTAAGTGTTGAAGATGTGTGTAATGATTTAGATTGGAAAAATTCAATTCAAGAAGAATTAGATTAGATAGTTAAGAATGAGACATGGGAATTGGTCCTGTTGGTGTTATTTCTTGTCCAATTTATGTCTTGTAATTTTCTTAGGGTCTCCTGTCATTATTGGTGTCAAGGATTTCAGGATTGCGTTTCAAATTATTTTCATCTCTCTGCGAAATTTCCCCAAACCCTCAGCCTAATTGAAAATGGTTAAAAATGACTAAAAAAACCCTAAATGCCTCAGACGGTTCTATTTTCATGTTACTTTTTCGGTCACTTAAGTCATTTTAAGTCATGTGTTTATGTTGAATAGGTTGCTTTTGTCAAAAGATTGTATCATCCTAAATGCTGTAGTAATTCCTAAGTCTCACCATGTAGGTCCCTTTTACATCATCCCCTTATGTATCAAGCAACTCAGAAAAGATCAGACGGTGTGCTTATTCGCTTATATCCAAGATGCTCGACATCTAACATATAAGCGAACAAGCAGAGGTGACATGTGTCCTTGGTGGGGCCGAGCATGTTCAGAAAGTCCTTTGTTAAAAGGCGAGCAACTTAGAAAATATCGGATAGTGCACTTATTCGCTTATATCCAAGATGATTGACATCTAATGTATAAGCGAACAAGCAGAGGCGACGCGTGTCCTTGGTGGGGCTGACCATGTTAAGAAAGTCCTCTGTTAAAAGGTGAGCAACTTAGAAAAGATTAAACGGTGGCCTTATTTTCTTATATCCAAGGTGCTCGACATCTAACATATAAGCAAACAAGTGGAGGTGACGAGTGTCCTTGGTGGGGCCAAGCATGTTAAGAAAGTCCTCTGTTAAAAGGTGAGAAACTTAGAAAAGATCGGATGGCAGGCTTATTCGCTTGTCTCCAAGTTGCTCGACATCTAACATATAAGTGAATAAGCGGAGGCGACGCGTGTCCTTGGTGGGGCCGAGAATATTGTAAAGGCATTTTGTTAAATAGTACACAAGTTTGGAAAGATCTGATGGCTCACTTAATCACTTATATCCAAGATGCTCGACATCTAACAAATAAGAGAATAAGCAGTAATGACATCTGGTAGTTGGTGGGCCCAGGAACTCAAAGATGGCGAAGGTTTAAAGTTCAGTTAAGTTATTTCATATCTAACGGCTCGCTTAATCACTTATAGCCAAGATGCTCAACATCTAATGAATAAGAGAATAAGCGGAGGTGACATGTGTCCTCAGTCAACAGTGATTTCTGGGAAAATAAGATAGCCGTCAGATGCAAAGAGTGATGTCTAGAATCGATGGCTCAAATCCAAAAATGATAGAACAAGTTATAGAGAGTCGTTAAATGGAAAAATTGAAGCTATGGATTAATTGAAGAACGTGCGACACCTCTAGCCAAATTCAATTTGAAAGAATGATTTGATTGAGGCCATGAAATTGATTAAGCCAACTGCAACCTCAATAATTCACCAAAGTTATTTGAGAAAAGACGGAATTATGGATAAAACCAGCTCCATGCGACTTTTGTGCAGAACAGGTAAGCTTATTGTTCACTTGCATTCAAAATTGGGGTGGAATTTGTAGTTTAGAGAAGGTTTTAGAGCTCTTTTTTGAGAATCTGGTTCTAGTATTGATAGAAAACCCTTAGAATGGCCCCTAGAGTTGAAATTTTGGGACACGTTGATTACCAAAAATGGAACGTTAGGGAAGATTTGTTGCAGTAGTTACCATTGTCTTCAGGGGATGCCACACAAGCTAAAAAAGTAGTTCCACAACATCCTCGCTTCAAAATTGGGGAAGGATTATATGATTCGAGTAGGTGGGAAAAAGATGCTATTACTATTTTTGATGGCCTTACTCTATTAAGGATGGCCTATAGTCAAAGGAATGCCTCTACTCCAGACTACAATATTTGGGAATTAGATGTGGGAAAACTGATAGCTCCCGGTGTGTTGATGGATACTGATTTATTCATCTTGATCATGAACACTTATGATAAGGTGGCTAGGGTTGTTAGGGATACCTAGGGAAACATAATATTGACTGTATCAACAGATGAAATCAAAAGGATTTTCAAGCTGCCTGATCCCTCCCAAAATATGGATGATATTGATCTTGAGTATTTCAAAGAAATATTCAATAACCAAAGAGACTATTACAGGGGTGAAGTAGTGAAGGGGTATGCCAACAAAATAGGAGACTTGGTAGTTATAGGGCCTAGAACCCCATAACCCTTTAAATTGGATCTTTTCAATGGCAAAGCCAAAAAAATGTACAGCGCCTTGTGCAATGTTTTGGGGATAAATGAAGAGGGGGCAATGCCTATCCATATAATGTTGATGGTTGTTCAGATTTTGTATCACCACTTGTCAGTGGTTTTTCATTATGCATCTTATATTTCTCAGGAAATGCATGATGGTTTGTCAGGGATCCAAGATGGCAATATACAAAAACCAATGTGTTGGTATTTCCTCATGATGCATATGTTCTTATTCAACAGTGCTGACTTCTTTGAAGAAGAAATAGAATTGGAAAAATTCCAAGATGGTAAAGAGTTGCATGTTCAGATGTGGAGTGTAGATTTGTTCTGGGATAGAAAGAATGCTAGCTATGTGTATTTTGACAAATTTTTTGCAACTAGACTTAAGTCATTGCTAAGCAACCAAAATGCTATAGTTCATAATGAAATAATGATGCTTTTAAGGCCTATGGAGTATGCCCCGGAGTTGAAAATTGCTCACAACTGGGATAGAAAAAATTATAAGACAATTAGGTGGGCTAGAGGAGGAAGCCTTGACTGGAAAGATGAAGGGAAATATCTTTCCTACCCTCACTAGAGCCCATCACTTTATCATAACAAAAGGGGGGTGGACATAGTTTGGCAAATACTTTGAGCCTTATCATTTATCCACTTCCATATCCTGGTGTGCAGATAATGAAGATTTTATCACGGGCATGTTTAGGAAGAGGACCAATTGTATAATGCTAAAGCATCAATTCTACTATCCAGATGATATTATCAGGAACATTTTTGACCTAGAGATTCATGAAGTCAGGAAGGAAAAATGGATGGCATATAAGAAATCCTTGGACTTTGTCCAGAATTTTGACAAGACCTATGATCCTCTAAAGGATTTTTCCCCAAGGTCTTATAAAATTGATTCACTAATGAATCTTTTTGAGGGAATAACGCAAACCCTAAATGAGAAGAGGTAGAGAGCAGTTGATAGTAATCTAGAAAAGACTCTTGCTATTTTGAATAGATTCCCACAAAGTAGAATAGTTCCACATGGGAACTATGTAGTATACAAAAGAAGAGGATATACCATTGTTGCTCCCAGAGTTGATAAGCCCATTCAGCATAAGGGAAAGAGGCCAATGGATACTAATGTTCAAGAAGTACCCTATCCAAAGAGGAAAAGGGTGGAGACAAAAGAACAAGGAGGTGAATGGTATTCTCCTTCCCAATCCCCTATGCAATATGATGACCAGACCATTGCTGAGCAATTGCTCAAGATGAGAAATGCTGGTGAAGAAGTTGTTACCACTCAAGAATTACAAAAAGGGATTCCAAAAGAGCCTAAACATACATCATCTGACCTTATAGTGGCAGAATTTGCTTGGAAGGAATTAGATCCTGTGACCAAACAAGCTAGTGATGAATTCTTGTCTGATGACAATTTCATCAAAACTAGGGATTTTATTCAGTTCCTATGGAGATGTCATATTGGTGAATAGAATTATAAGTGATAGACAATGATAGAAGTTCAACCCAATGCTACCAAGGAGGACATAGAGAAAGCAGTCAAGAAAGAATTGATATCAAAATTTGATAAGATTACTCCTGAAGAGGGTAGACAAATGATCAAAAGGCAAGGAGTTCTCATATTGCCACAATGGGATTTAGCTGACGCAGTGGTTTTTGATGCTATAAGGAAACAAGATAAACCCATAAGCCCTGCTGGGACATCAATTGGTGCCCAGTTTAATGAGGATCATGCAGCATTGGTAATCTGGTCACTAAAGAAAAAGGACATGAGAAGAATTAAAGAAGATGATGAGACTGAAGACATAGGTAGCCTAATTGTGAAAAGGGTTGCAGATACCTTGGGAACTGAAGAAGCTAACCTTGTTGTACAGGTTTCCAATTTGAGCATGAAAGTGTCAGAGAAAGAAAAGGAAGCATATGCTAATCTGAATGAAAGATATGAGTTTGTGCTCAAAGCTTACAACGAAGAGAAGATGAAATCTTTGACTAAGGATAACAAAATAGCAGAGTTGGAAGGTAAGTAGAAGACTCAACTGGTACCCCAAAGGCTAGTTTCTCAGGACCCATATCAGCCTTCCTCCTCAAGTCCATTTATAACATATCCCCCATCCCCTGCACCTCTAAGTCCTACTACTTATGAAGCTATTGATGCCAAGAGAGAAGAATTAGAAGCTGAGAAGAATAGGCTAATCAATGAAAGGACAAGATTAGAAGAAGAGGGTAAGAGGGACTTAGAAGATTCCCAAGCCTACAAAGAAGCTAAAGAATTGGTGAAGAAAAATCACACAGATAAGATATTTTCAAATCTCAAA
>MU225383.1:1821961-1835135 GCA_018584345.1 Thuja plicata
CCAAAAGGATTCCAAGATGACTGTGGCTACCTATAAGTATCAAGTTGTAATATTGTAAGAAGGATGGTAAAAATAAGACTACAAGGCAGATTACTGAATTGTGTCTGACTATTGGTTTTGAGTCTTTTTGAATGTACTAGTATCCAAATCTACATTAGTAAAATACAATGGAATCTCCATTTTGATATCTATGATGTCTTCTTGTATTTACTATTAATTCTTGTATGTTCAGTTTGTAAGGCACTTTGAATATACTGGTTATAAGGTAGTCATGTTCTTGTCTGTGAGTTGCTTTCAAGGAAAGTTTTAAATCTTATAGATGATTGTAGAGGATTAGGGTTTATGCAGGAATTTGATACAAGGGTGTAAGGATGAGAGGATAGTTTGTAAGTAATTCTATCTGGGGTTCACTTGTATTTCCATTGATTGTTTTTAGTATATGTATGCTTTGTTTTAACTCTATCACCCATGATTAGGCACTGGTTATAAATGCTAGCAAGTGGTTGTTATCATCAAATTCAAATTCAATCAGTCTTTATACTCATGTTATTTCAAGTACAAGTCTAGTTAATTGTATTAAGTACAATTCACCTTTGTGATTCCTTGAAGAGAGAATCAATAGGTTAGCCTTCCTAGGTCTAAATGGCATAAAAAGAAGAAGGATCTCCAATCCTTAATCCACTATTAAAACTACTGAAAGATGATATTCTATTAGAGGTGTACCCGCCTAGGTGTGTGGAGCCCAAAGTGTAGAAGGATTTTCTATCCTTGTTAATTAGCCCTTTTTATTGTGAGAATCTAAATTGGGTATAGGAGAGTCTAGAATTTATTGTCATTATAATCAATTCTTCAAGAAAAAGAGATAACAAATTGGCGACTCTACTGGGGATAAAGTTATTTAAAGATCATATTTAAAAGGTATCGTAGAATCTGGTTGCAGAAAAGTATTCATAATTACCAGAGAAAGAGTTTTGCCCATCTAAGTACGCCAACAAATTGGCGACTCTACTGGGGATTCTTTTAATGCTCTCAAAGTCATGATCATGAAAGCATTTGTCCTTACAATATTGAGAATTAGTGTGTTCTTCCTTATAATTATTAGAGCAATTTTATTTTGCTTATCTGCTGTGGTACATTGTCTGAAGGTCCTGATTCTGAAGATGATAGAAATTTTGTCTCAGTTGGAATAGTTGATAACTCTGAAATATCTGATATGATCCCTTGTCTATTTTCAAGAAGAAATCCACTGAATGGAAAAGATTTATAGTTACGGGCAGTGAAAGATCATTTTCTTCAAGTTACTAGGTGAAGAATTATCAGACTTAATATATCTACAAAAATTTGCTAGTTGCTTATTCATTATAAGGCAATATCTGAGGTAGGACAAAGTGTTTGATCTTTATATATATTAATCCTCTAAAAAGAGGTGGTGACTCTAACTTCTATGTAGTCTAGTATTGAAATATTTATTTGTTCTATCAAATGAGCAGACAAAGAAATACCAAGTCATATTCCAGATTGAATCCTAAAAAGGATCTTGGAGAAGAGCTCCATACGGCTCAAAGGAAAAAATGGTCCAAAAGAGAGGCATCTAAACATAATTCCCAACATGTCTCCAAAGGAAAAATGGATATTCCCATTCCAGAGAGGAAGTCATCTTCATCTAAAGATGCAAAATCTGTGGGAGCAGTCGATGCTTATAGAGATAATACCAATTTCAATCCCTTTAGAGATGGAGAAAATACTGACATAGGGTTCTTTCCTGCAGAAGAAAATCTTGCTCCTCTAGAAGAGACCTCTGCTGCTAAAACAACATCATATGATTCTAATAAATTGCAAGATGAGGTTGTGGCTTTAAAAAGAAAAAATAAGGAACAAGAAAAGGAAATAGCTGAAGCAAAGGGAAAACATGAGCAAAGGATATATGATTTATTATTGGAAAGAGAAGAACTCTTAGCTGAGACTAGAAGGAATGATCTTAAAACTAAAAGCCTGAATCAAGAAGTCAAAAGTCTGGATCCAGAATTGTTTGGTACCCTCAATGATGAGAGAAACAAAACCCTAAATAAAATCTCAAACCCTGAGAAGGACAAATTTGAGAAGGAAGGGCCTGTAATTAGGCAGTTGTTCCCATATGAGAAAGAGCGAAATGTGAAACTCAAAGCAATGGCTAAAGATGCCCCTGACAAAGGTAAGCAAAAAGTTATGGGTATCAACATAAATGAGCCTATGAAGAAAGTTTCTAACCCTAAAGGAATACCTCAAATTGATTTGGATATTGAAAAAGCCAGGAAGGCTAAAGATGACTTGGAAAAACAACTAGAAAATTTTGAATTGGAGGCTGCCACAACTGATATGAAGATGAAAATAGCCTTACTTCATGCTACCAATAATACAACTACAAGTAGTTCTATGCATGTCAATCAAGGAGTACAACAATTGAATTCATCTACTGAGTTAAATGTGAACAATCAAGGTAGTGCTCCTAAGGTCCAAAAATATGGAAACAACCAAAATGTTCAGAGCTCTGGTCCTATTGTAGCTACTCAAATTAAGGATCCTCACTCAGATTTTCAAACTACCAAGCCCAAATAGAATGTTCCTCCACCTGTTCAAAATCAAGGAGGAATTGCTGGATCAAATGGTGATAATGAGCTGGGGAATTTTCAAAGAAGACCTGTCCACATGAACACACACAGAGCTCTCTTCTTTGAAGGTATCCCTGGTCACCCTAATGTGATCCCCAATGAGGTAAGAGATAGAATCCCTAAGTTCACTAGAAATAATTTTGTTACTTGTGAAGAGCATTTAAAATCTTTTGGTGATAAGATGGCTGACTTTGAAATTGAAGATGAGGATGTCATCATGAAACTCTTTGTTCAATCTTTAATTGAAGATGCTAGGGATTGGTTCAGAAACTTACCTAATGATAGTATTGCCTCTTGAGATGAACTTATAAAATCCTTTAGGGAATAGTATAGGGAGCATGTTAATTCTGGATATATGTTAAATGAGTTTAATAAAATCAAAAAGTTCCCAAATGAAAATATGGCTGATTTTAACAGTAGGTTTCAAAAGGCCATGAAAAAATTGTTCAAAGTTTTGAGGTTAGATGAGGAGGTATGCCTTACCACTTACATAAATGTTGTTGATGGAAAAATTTCTTATCTTCTTAGAGATAAAAACCCAACTAATTTAAGGGATGCTTACAAGATGGCAATTGACATTGAAAGTAATAGAAGAGAATCAGGTAAATTGGGGAAGAGAGAAGACGATAAACTTTGGAAAGAAAAGGGATCAGCCAATAAAAATGTCAAAGAAGGAGATACAGTGGATAAATTGGTGAGTGCAGTAAAAGACCTTGCTTCCAAGATGGATAAGAATGATAGAGGAGGGTACCAAGATAATAAGTATAATAACCAAAGATTTGATAGACAGCCCAATCTAAGAGATTATCCATACAAGACCAACTGGAATAATGGAAAACCTATCCCTGAGGGACAAGACAACCCAAAAGCAAAAGAAACTCCAGATCCCCTAAAAAGAAACAATGCCAACTATGTTGAGAATACTCCCTGGTGTGATGCTTGTAACATGCCACACTATCCCTATCAATGTGTAGTAGCTCAGGGTTTGTTTGACCAAATAGAAGAAGGAGAGAAGGAAGGCCCCGCTATCAACATGTTAACAATAAAGAAACCTTATCCATGGCTCCCTGATATTGCCTCATCCTTTGATGATTCATATTTAGAGGATAATCATTGTTTTAAAAATCAGTTACAATGTTCAACATATCAAAATGATCAGGATGAATATGTTTCACAAGTAGCTATAAACACTGTGGGTGATGATAGTTAACAATCTCATTTTAGAGCTCCTATTGATGAAGAGAAAAGGTCTTTAACTATTGCGGCAATTAATCAAGCCAGAAATGCCTACAACTTAAGAAATAGGATAGTACAACCAGCTCAAGGCAAGTCTACCCCTACTTATGTTAAGAAAGACTTTCCTCAAGTAAGTAAGGGTTTCCATCCTAAGAATGATGACCAAGGTGAATGTTGCAAGCAGGCAGGATCTTCTCAGGATCATATCAGGGAAGGGATGTCAAAGGAGGAAGTGGTGTCAAATGAGAAACTTAAGAAAATGAAGAAAGTCAATGACATACCTCTTGAACTACCTCATTTTGATATGAAACATGCTTTGACCCAAATGAAAGCCTCAGTCCCACTTATGGAAATTTTGAAAATAAAAGAACATAAGGAAGTTGCTCTGGCATTATTAACGGGAATAGATGATGTATGTATCCCTAATCATGAGGAAATACATTTGACAATAAATAGTGCTAAAGAAGATTCTTTGTTAGTGAAAGGAAAAGGAAAGAGCAAGGAATTTTCTAACATTTGTATTGGAAATATAATAACCCAAGAACCATTGTCTGTTGACCCATTCTATGTCACCTTAATGGTAAATAATTTTTTGGTGAAAAATTGCATGATTGATTCTAGAGCAGTAGCAAATGTAATGTCCTATCATGTGATGAAAGAATTAGGGCTCTGGGTTACTACACCTACTAGAAGTTGTTATGCCATGGATAACATGGAAGTTCCTATGATAGGGAAATTGAAGGATATTGAAGTGAAAATTGCTTCCTTCCCTGAAGCAACATATAGGATGGACATAGTGGTAGTGGATACTAAACCATATTATGGTATGCTTCTGTCAAGGCAATGGGTAGTAGCAGTAGGAGGAAAGATGCAGTTGGATTTATCTTATGCAACTATCCCTGTGAATGGGAAAGAGGTAAAATTGTATAGAGAACCCCAGTCATCTATTATGGTTGAGGTGGTCTTACCTGATCAATTAAATTGTTGTGTGAATGTTGATATGGAAAATTTTATGGTTGAAGAAGTTAAGCCACAGTTGAAAAATACTGACCCAATTGTGGATGAATTGCTGTTGCAATAAAATGGACTCTGGAAAATGTACTTCGATGGAGGATGTTCAAAAGAAGGATTTGGAGTAGGAATCTTGTTGATATCCCCATCAGGTATCACTTTCAAATATTCATTTATGTTAACTTTTCAATGCACAAACAATACTGCAAAATATGAGGCTTTAATCTTGGGAATGGATATTGTCATCAAGCATGGTATTAAATGTTTAAAAGTCCATGGAGCTTCCTAGTTAATTATATCTTAGATTAAGGGATATTGTGCTGCTAAAGATGACAGATTAAAGTTGTATAAGTATGCTATCTAGGATAGGATAGAATTCTTTGATGCTTTCAATATTTTATGGGTTGAAAGATCAAATAATATAATGGCAAATTTATTGGCAAGTGTTGCCCTAAAAAATAATGATGCTACTCTTACTGGCATATCTGTAGTTGAAACAAAAAGTAGGCCAGTAGTTCCTGATAATATTCATAACTAGCAAGTTTTTGAGGATGATGATGATATCCTCAAGTTTATCCAATGTATGGGCCAGTATGATGGTCAAAAGATTGATTGTGAATCTCTAGTGTCAACTGTGGACAATAAAGAATATATTTTTGATCAAGAAGTCATCCAACTGAATACTAATCAAATTCCCAAGGGGTTAGTTGAATTGGAAGGCATGTTCAGCATAAATGACAACTATATGGCTCAGAAGTCCAATGCCGAAATGGAAGACTTAGAGGAAATCAATTTGGGATCTGAAACATCTCCCCAATTAGTATACATTGGCAAGAAATTGGATAGTAATGTGAGACAAAATTTAATAAAGTTGTTGAAATGGTACAAACATGTTTTTTCCTAGTCCTATGATGATTTGAAAGCCTACAGAGAAGATTTATTCCAACATGATGTCCCTTTAAAAGAAGGCACTAAACCATTCAGACAAAAGAAAAGACCAATCAATCCATTACTAGCTACCAAGATGTAGACAGAACTGATGAAGTTAAGCGATGCAGGCATAATCAAGCCTATTAGACATTCATCTTGGGTTTCTAACTTAGTCCCTGTTAGAAAGAAAAATGGGGAAATAAGAATGTGTGTTGATTTTAGAAACCTAAATGTGACCTCATTGAAAGATAATTATGGATTACCAAATCTAGAGGCTATATTGCATAAAGTTACTGGATGTGACTTGTTATCTATGATGGATGGATTCTCAGGGTACAATCAGGTGTTGGTTAAAGAATCTGAGCAATTCAAAACAACATTCACTACCCCTTGGGGCACCTATGTATATGCTCGTATGCCATTTGGTTTAAAAAATGATGGAGCCATTTTTCAAAGAGCTATGGATGTAGCCTTCAAAGACCTCATAGATGTTCTGATGGTGGTTTACCAAGATGATTTAACAAATTTCTCAAAAAGAGCTGAGGATCATTACAATCATTTGGAAAAGGTCATGATAAAAGCAATAGAATATGGGGTGTCTCTGAACCCAAAAAAGTGTCACTTTGATGTTACTGAAGGGAAGCTTTTGGGGCACATAGTGTCCAAAGAAGGGGTGAGGATAGATCCTGAAAGGGTTGAATCCATCCAAAAAGTACTTTCTCTCAAGAACTTGAAAGGTACACAATCATTTCTAGGGAAGATCAACTTTGTTAGGAGATTTGTTGTCAATTTTGCAGAACTGGTTAAGCCTATTGTCAAATTGCTAAAGAAAAATGTGAAGTTTGAATGGGGCCAAGAGGCTCAGTTAGCCTTTGAAAGAATAATTAGGCTATTCAAGAAGCACCAATCCTTGTATCCCCTGATTACACTAAACCCTTTTCTTTGTTTACTTTTGCCTCATTTCATATTATTGCAGCAGTCTTATTGCAAAAAGATAGTGAAGGATTTGAGCACCCCATTGCATTTTTTAGTAAGTCATTGCAATCAGTTGAATTAAACTATCAGATGATGGAAAAAAAATCTTATGCTCTGGTAAAGGCAGTCAAAGCTTTTAGGCCTTATTTGGTGTTTGCAAAAGTAAAAGCCTATGTCCCTCATGCTGCAGTCAAAGACATCTTTATTCAAAATGATGTAATAGGAAAAAGATGTAAATGGATAAACAAAGTTCAAGAGTTTGATATAGAAATCTATATCACTAAGTTAGTGAGGGGATTAGGGTTGGCTAAGTTGATGACAGAAGAAAATTTGGATTTGGCCCAAATAAATAGTGTTGGTGCAAAAGATAACTGTTTGACAAGTATTGAAATGCAACCCTAGTATTCCAATATTGTTTATTTCTTCAAAAATGCTAAATATCCAGACAACTTGAATGATAACCAAAGGAGGAGTTTGAAATTGCAATCACAAAAGTATGTTTTGTTGCAGGCTGATTTATTCTGGAAAAATAGAGATGGGATCTTATTCTTGTGCCTTGACAAAGGTCAATCAGAAAAGATACTGAAAGAAATGCACTCTAGAATATGTGGAGGGCATTATTCTACTAGAACAACAACCCACAAAATTTTGAGGGCTGGATATTATTGGCCTTGTATTTTCTAAGATGCTCACACTTTTGTCAGGAAATGTGAGCCATGCCAGAGATTTTCAGGCAAGATGAATTATTCAGGGGCATTGTTATTAAACTCAGTAGTGGCAAAGGCTCCCTTTGCTATGTGGGGAATGGATTTTATAGGAGAATTTAATGAAAAATCAAGTGGAGGCCATGGCTAGATTTTGCTAGAAACTAATTATTTCACAAAGTGGGTAGAAGCAATCCCAACCAAAAAGGCAACAAGTACTGTGGTGATTGATTTTTTGATGGATAATATAGTTACTAGATTTGGTGTTCCCCTTAAACTAATCATGGACAATGCCATGTGCTTTAGGTCTAAAGAATTCACTGACTTTTGCTCTGATATGGGAATTGTTATGCCCTATTCATCCCCATACCACCCTTAAGCTAATGGTCAAGCATAATCCAACAATAAAAGCATTTTACAAATTTTGAAAAAGACCTTGGAGGGAAATAAGAGAGCTTGGCATGTTAAATTGAAACTTGCCCTATGGGCTGATAGGATTACTATCAAGAAAGCCACTAGAAAATCTCCTTTTGAATTGGTTTATGGTATTCAGTCAAGAATGCTTGTCAATAATTTGTTCCCAATTTATAAGTTTATCCAAGATGAAGGAATGGAAATCTCTGAACCCATGGAAGAAAGGATGATTCAGTTGGTAGAATTGGATGAAATAAAGAGAGAAAGCCATAGAGAAAATATCAAATTGCAAAAAAAATGAAATACCTTTTTGATAGAAGAGCAGATGTGAGAAAGTTTTTACCTGGTGATTTTGTGTTACAGTGGAATATTAGGGCTGAGGAGAAAGGATAGCACAAGAAATTTGAATCATTATGGATTGGGCCTTATGTTATATCTAGGATCTTTGGGAAATATTCTTACTTCCTTAAGAATCTGGATGATGAAGGACAGGAATTGCCAGTGCATGGAAAATTCTTGAAAAATTTCTTTAATTAACTTCTAATTTCCATGCACAGTAGTCTGTAATATATGTATAGGTGTGTTTCCCTTCCGTTGTGCATTTGTTTTAGGTTTTAGGTTAGTCTGGTTTGTGGTTTGCTTCCCTAGAGATCTATGGTTCTTGTTATAACCTAATGTTTAAACATCCTCAGAGAGAGCCACTGTTGGTGCTATTTCTTGTCCAATTTATGTCTTGTAATTTTCTTAGGGTATCCTATCATTATTGGTGTCAAGGGTTTCAGGATTGAGTTTCAAATTATTTTCATCTCTCTACAAAAGTTCCCCAAACCCTCAACCTAATTGAAAATCATTAAAAATGACTTAAAAAAACCCTAAATGCCTCGGCCGATTCTATTTTCGTGTTACTTTTTTGGTCACTTAAGTCATTTTAAGTCGTGTTTGTGTTGAATGGGTTGCTTTTGTCAAAATATTGTATCATCCTAAACACTTTAATAATTCCTAAGTCTCGCCATGTAGGTTCCTTTTACATCATCCCCTTATGTATCAAGAAAATCAGAAAAGATTGGACGGTGCACTTATTCACTTATATCCAAGATGCTCGACATCTAATGTATAAGTGAACAAGCAGAGGCGATGTGTGTCCTTGGTGGGGCTGAGCATGTTAAGAAAGTCCTATGTTAAAAGGAGAGCAACTCAGAAAAGATCAGACATTGCACTTATTTTCTAATATCCAAGATGCTCGACATCTAATGTATAAGTGAACAAGCAGAGGTGACGCGTGTCCTTGGTGGGGCCAAGCATGTTAAGAAAGTCCTTTGTTAAAAGGCGAGCAACTCAGAAAAGATTGAACGGTGCACTTATTCTCTTATATCCAAGGTGCTCGATATCTAATGTATAAGAGAACAAGTAGAGGCGACGTGTGTCCTTGGTGGGGCTGAGCATGTTAAGAAATTCCTTTGTTAAAAGGTGAGCAACTGAGAAAATATCGGACGGTGTGCTTATTTGCTTATCTCCAAGATGCTCGACATCTAACATATAATCGAATAAGCGGAGGCGACGCGTGTCCTTGGTGGGGCTGAGAATATCATAAAGGTGTTCTGTTAAATAGTACACAAGTTTGGAAAGATCTGACAGATCGCTTAATCGCTTATATACAAGATGCTCAAAATCTAATAAATAAGAGAATAAGCAGTGATGACATCTGGCAGTTGGTGGACCCAGGCACTCAAAGCTGACGAAGGTTTAAAGTTTAGTTAAGTTATTTCATATCTAATGGCTCACTTAATCGCTTATATCCAAGATGCTCAACATATAACGAATAATTGAATAAGCAGAGGCGATAGATGTCGTCAGTTGACTGTGATTTCTGGGAAAATAAGATAGCCGTAAGATGTGAAGAGTGATGTCCAGAATCGACGACTCAAATTCAAAATTGATAGAACAAGTTGCAGAGAGCCATTAAACCATGAAATTGAAGCTATGGATTAATTTTAGAATGTGCGACACCTCTAGTCAAATTCAATTCAAAAGACTGATTTGATTGAGGCCATGAAATTGATTAAGCCAACTACAGCCTCAATAATTCACCAAAGTTATTTGAGCAAAGATAGAATTGTGGAGAAAACCAGCTCCACGCGACTTCTATGCAAAATGGGTAAGCTTATTGTTCACTTGCATTCAAAATTGGGGCAAAATTTTCAGTTTAGAGAAGGTTTTAGAGCTCTTGTTTTATAATCTGGTTCTAGTATTGATAGAAAACCCTTAGAATGGCCCCAAGAGTTGAAATTTTGGGACAGGTCAATTACCAAAAATGGAACGTTAGGGAAGATTTGTTGTAGTAGTTACCATTGTCTTTAGGGGATGCCACACAAGCTAAAAAAGTAGTTCCACAAAATCCCCACTTCAAAATTGGGGAAGGATTATATGATTCGGGTAGGTGGGCAAAAGATGCTATTACTAGTTTTGATGGCCTTACTCTATTCAAGATGGCCTATAGTCAAAGGAATGCCTCTACTCTGGACTAAAATATTTGGGAATTAGATGTGGGAAAACTTATAGCTCCCGGTGTGTTCATGGATACCGATTTATTCATCTTGATCATGAACGCTTATGATAAGGTGGCTAGGGTTGTCAGGGATACCTGGGGAAACATAATATTGACTGTATCATCAGATGAAATCAGAAGGATTTTCAAGCTGACTGATCCCTCCCAAAAAATGGATGATATTGATCTTGAGTATTTCAAAGAAATATACAATAACCAAAGAGACTATTACAGGGGTGAAGTAGTGAAGGGGTATGCCAAAAAATAAGGAGACTTGGTAGTGATAGGGCCTAGAACCCCAGAACCCTTTAAATTGGATCATTTCAATGGCAAAGGCAGAAAAATGTGCAGTGCCTTGTGAAATGTTTTGGGGATAAATGAAGAGGGGGAAATGCATGTCCATATAATGTTGATGGTTGTTCAGATTCTGCATCCCCACTTGTCAGTGGTTTTTGATTATGCATCTTATATTTCTCAAGAAATGCATGATGGTTTGTTAGGGATCCAAGATGGCAATTTACAGAAACCAATGGGTTGTTATTCCCTCATGGTGCATATGTTCTTATTCAACAGTGCTGACTTCTTTGAAGAAGAAATGGAATTGGAAAAATTCCAAGGTGGTAAAGAGTTGCCTATTCAGATGTGGAGTGCAGATTTGTCCTAGGACAGAAAGAATGCTAGCTATGTGCATTTTGATAAATTTTTTGCAACCAGACTTAAGTCATTGCTAAGAAACCAAAATGGAGGATGCCCCAGAGTTGAAAATTGCTCATAGCTGGGGAGATTTAATCTTGTACCCTTTTTCCACATTGATTAGGGTTTATGGTTTCAGAGGTACTCCTTATGTGTTACCCTACAGAGTCCCACTCAATATTGGGATAAAAGAAATTATAAGACAATTAGGTTGGCTGCAGGAGGAAGCCTTGACGAAAAAGATGAATGGAAATATCTTTCCTACCCTCACTAGAGCCCATCACTTTATCATAACAAAAGGGGGGTGGACACAGTTTGGAAAATACTTTGAGCCCTATCATTTATCCACTTCCATATCCAGGTGTGCAGGTAATGAAGATTTTATCATGGGCATGTTCAGGAAGAGGACCAATTGTATAATGCTAAAGCATCAATTCTACTATCTAGAGTATATTATCAAGAACATTTTTGACCTAGAGGTTCATGAAGTCAGGAAGGAAAAATGGATGGCATATAAGAAATCCTTGGAATTTGTCCAGAATTTTGACAAGACCTATGATCCTCTAAAGGATTTTTTCCGATGGTCTTATAAAATTAATTCACTAATGAATCTTTTTGAGGGAATAATGCAAACCCTAAATGAGAATAGGCAGTGAGAAGTTGATAGTGATCTAGAAAAGGCTCATGCTATTTTGTATGGATTCCCACAAAGAAGAATAGTTCCACCTAGGAACTATGTAGTATACAAAAGAAGAGGATATACCATTGTTGCTCCCAGAGTTGATAAGCCCATTCAACATAAGGGAAAGAGGCCAATGGATACTGATGTTCAAGAAGTACCCTCTCTAAAGAGGCAAAGGGTGGAGACAAAAGAACAAGGAGGTGAATTGTATTCTCCTTCCCAATCCCCTATGGAATATGACGACCAGACCATTACTAAGAAATTTCTCAAGATGAGAAATGCTGGTGAAGTAGTTGTTACCACTCAAGAACTACTAGAAGGGATGCTAGAAGAGCCTAAACATACATCATCTAACCTCACAGTGGCAGAATTTGTTGGCAAGGAATTAGATCCTATGACCAAACAAGCTAGTGATGAATTCTTGTCTGATGAAAATTTCATCAAAACTAGGGATTTTATTCAGTTCCTATGGAGATGCCATATTGGTGAATACAATGATAAGTGCCATAAAATGATATAATTTAAACCCAATGCTACCAAGGAGGACACAGAGAAAGTAGTCAAGCAAGAATTGATATCAAAATTTGATAAGATTACTCCTGAAGAAGGTAGACAAATGATCAAAAGGCAAGGAGTTCTCATATTGCCACAATAGGATTTAGTTGATGCAGTGGTTTTTGATTCTATAAGGAAACAAGATAAACCCATAAGACCTGCTCGGACATCAATTGGTACCTATTTTAGTGATGATCATGCAGCATTGGCAATCTGGTCACTAAAGAAAGAGGACAAGAGAAGAATTAAAGAATATGATGAGACTGGAGACATAGGCAGACTAATTATGAAAAGGGTTGCAGATACCTCAGGAACTGAAGCAACTAACCTTGTTGTACAGGCTGCCAATTTGAGCATGAAAGTGTCAGAGAAAGAAAAGGAAGCATATGCTAGTCTGAATGAAAGATACGAGTTTGTGCTCAAAGCTTATAACAAAGAGAAGATGAAATCTTTTATTAAGGATAAAAAAATAGCAGAGTTGGAAGGTAAGAAGAAGATTCAAATGGTGCCCCAAAGGCTAATTTCTTAGGACCCATATCAACCTTCCTCCTCAAGTCCGTTTATAACATATCCCCCATCCCCTGCACCTCTAAGTCCTACTACTCAGGAAGCTATTGATGCTAAGAGAGAAGAATCAGAAGCTGAGAAAAACAAGCTAATCAATGAAAGGACAAGATTAGAAGAAGAGGGTAAGAGGGACTTAGAAGATTCCCAAGCCTACAAAGAAGCTAAAGAATTGGTGAAGAAAAATCACACAGATAAGATATTTTCAAATCTCAAA
>MU225383.1:1836264-1851978 GCA_018584345.1 Thuja plicata
TTGATATCTATGATGTCTTCTTGCATTTACTATTAATTCTTGTATGTTCAGTTTGTAAGGCACTTTGAATATACTGGTTATAAGGTAGTCATGTTCTTGTCTGTGAGTTGCTTTCAAGGAAATTTTTTAATCTTATAGATGATTGCAGAGGATTAGGGTTTATGTAGGAATTTGATACAGGGGTGTAAGGATGAGAAGATAGTTTGTAAGGCATTCTTTCTAGGGTTCACTTGTATTTCCATTGATTTTTTTTAGTATATGTATGCTCTATTTTGACTCTATCACCCATGGTTAGGCACTGGTCATAAATGCTGGCAAGTGGTTCTTAGCATCAAATTCAAATTCAATCAGTCTTTATACTCATATTATTTCAAGTACAAGTCTAGTTAATTGTATTAAGTACAATTCACCTTTTTGATTCCTTGAAGAGTGAATCAATAGTTTAGCCTTCCTAGGCCTAAATGGCATAAAAGGAAGAAGGATCTCCAATCCTTAATGCACTGTTAAAATTGCTGAAAGCTGATATTATGTCAGAGGTGTACCTACCTGGGTGTGTGGAGCCCAAAGTGTAGAAGGATTTTCTTTCCTTGTTAATTAGCCATTTTTATTGTGAGAATCTAACTTGGGTATAGGAGAGTCTGGCATTTATTGTCATTATAATCAATTCTGCAAGAAAAAGAGCTAACAGGTCCCTAGACCTTGTGACAAAAACATGATTGGAACCAAGTAGATATTCAGGAACAAAATGCATGAAGATGGTATAGTGATAAGAAACAAAGCTAAACTTGTATGTAAAGGATATGCACAGAGAGAAGGAATTGACTACTCTGATACATTTGCCCCTATGAGCAAAGTGGAAGCTATTAATTTTTTTTTAGCTTATGCAATATTCAAGAACTTCAAAGTATATCAGATGGATGTCAAGTCAGCATTTTTGAATGGTGACTTGAAGGAAGAAGTTTACATAGAGCAGCCTGAAGGATTTAAACTATCAAACAAATCAGACATGGTATCCAGACTAAAGAAAGCCTTTTATGGACTTCAACAGGCCCCAAGAGCATGGTATGAGAGACTTGATGGTTACCTTACAAATATTGGATTCAAAAAGGGAGCAGTAGATTGCAACTTTTGTATAAGAGAAACATGTGAAGGAGTATTACTTGATGCTATCTTTGTTGATGACATTATTTTTGGAGATAATGACAAGCTTAGTGTAGAATTTTCCAAAGTGATGTAGAGTGAATTTGAAATGACCATGATTGGACCTATAAAATACTTTTTGGGATTAAATGTAAAGCAGACAGAAAGAGGTATATTCATAAATAAGTCTAAATATGTGAAAGGAGATATTGAAGACATTCAAAATGGAATATTGTAAGTGAGTAAGTACTCCTATGATAATAGGAAGCAATATTTCTAAAAATGATGACTCCATGGCAGTTGACAAAACACTTTACAAGTCCGCGATTGGAAAACTCATATATCTCACTCAATCTAGACCAGATATTTCTAATGCAATTGGCATTGTTGAGAGATTTGAAGCTGAACCAAAATAGAATCACTTAATGGCAATAAAAAGAGTATTCTTTTATTTAAAGGGAACTATAGACTATGGTTTATGGTATCCTAGTTTAGAAAATGTAGAACTTCATGTGTACACAGATGCAGATTGGGCAGGTTGTCTTGATGACAGAAAGAGTACCTTAGGAGGAGCAATATTTCTTGGAGATAGGTTGGTTACTTGGATAAACAAGAAGCAAAACTACATTTCTCAGTCAATAGTAGAAGCTAAGTATGTAGTAGCTGCATTAAATTGTTCAATAATGGTTTGGATCAAATAGATGATTAAAGAATTTTGAATTCAGATTAATTATCCTATTTTCATTCATTGTGACAACACTAGCAATATTAATATGTCAAAGAATCTTGTGATGCATGCAAAGACAAAACACATAGAAATAAAATATTAGTTTCTAAGAGTAAAATTTGCAGAAAGAGAAGTGAAGTTGGATTGTGTGAGTACCAAAGCTAAGTTGGCAGACATATTTACGAAACCTTTATCAAAAGATACTTTTGAGTATCTCAGGAAGAAGCTGGGAGTAACTCCCTTTCCTAAGTCTGATTAGAACTCACAGAAAATGCATCAGTCCTTGGTGACTGATGAGTGGTTGACTACTCTACTTCTGGAGTAGTACCTTTTCTTATTTGTATTTGGCATTCTTTTCCATTGATGCCAAAGGGGGAGTATATAATAAGGGAGAGCATATACTCTGGGGGAGTATATAGTCATAAAAATATAGTAAAAAGAGATACAACAGTTAAGAGGAACCTTTGATGAGGATATTAAGAAGATTTTAAAAAGAAAGAAGACACTTTTGGATTGATGGTGTTTTCATATCATATGTCGCCATCAATGTCAAAGGGGGAGATTGTTGGAGATTTGCCTTTGTGAAAATAGTTGACTGTATGTTTGTCATTGATGACAACATATAGTATACAATAGTGTACTATATTCACTTTTTAGTATGGATATGTTGGAGCCTTGCGTGGTTGTTTTTATGTGGAAGACATACTTATTATGCTATCGGCATACACGCAGATTTAGAGGTTCAGTTACAGTTGATCTGTTTACTAGCCACAGTTTTAGAGGATTGTTTTTAAGAGCCGACAGTAATTTTGTTGATTCTTCATTTGCACCTATCTTTGGGATATGTGTGTTTAGATTTATGTTTAGTTATGAGTTAAAGATGATTAACGAAAGGCGCTAAACGTGTTTCATCCGAAGTGTGACATTTGGGTAATTTTGGTGGAGCCGACTATGAGAAGTGATGCGTCTATTCATTTTGATTTGCATGGTTCTAATTATGTTGCGTGCTTATTTTAGCAGATAATAAAAGTGTTGAAGGGATTCCCACAACCGAAATGATCATATCTTTTGAAGAAGATACATATAGTAGTTCATTTGTAATCACTAAGTGTGAATGATAAGAAAAGAGACAGAAAATGAACAGAGCAAAATGCTGGTTTTTTTGGGATAGTAAAGCTATTTCATTAATCAATTAAAGATCTATGTGAAGAAGTAGAGAGTGCATACAATTCACTGGAACTAATCAAGACATCAAGTCTATTTAAACAATTCAATTATCAGATATAGTGTATATCTATTTTGTAGAAGGTTGCAACCTTCACCATTTTAGTAGTGTGCTCTTGGACAGTGTGTCCTCACCCCTAACAGGGTTATTTGTAAAATACTCCTAATAGGGTCCGACCCTTAACCAGGTCACTATACTTATTACATTGTAAATAAAAAATCCTAACAGGGTTGTAAGATATTCTAACAGGGATCATTATACTCTAGTGCAGTTCTTTGTGGGCATTAATTCCCACCGGGGCTTTTACCTATTTTTGTTTCCCCATAACCAAAATTGTGGTGTTCTATTCTATTTTATCTTGTTGTATATATGCTTAATTTTATTCTGTACTTAATTGGAGAAAAAAATTAAAACTAGTAGATAACTAATTCACCCCCCCCCCCTCTCAGTTATCTCTTGGGACTATTCCTAACAGAAATGGTTATCTAGATTTTATTACACTTTTTNCCCCCCCCCCCCCTCTCAGTTATCTCTTGGGACTATTCCTAACAGAAATGGTTATCTAGATTTTATTACACTTTTTCATGGGCTATTACAATATCCTTCCTCTATGGCATGATTTAATTAGACCTTATTTGTATTCTTTGAATAAACATCAATCCTCTATATAATGAGATTTGATTGTTGGTTGGAAAAAAAATTATTGTTCTTGCATTTGCATAGCAAAGTTGCTCTTTCTAGTTATGTGTATTGTATTCATTATGATGTAATCAGTTTCTGAAAATATAATAGAGTGATTTTGGTTTACATTTTTTGTTAGTAGTTAGCAAGATCCAACCAAGGGAGGCCCACTTGGGAGGTGGATTATATTAGATCGGGTTAGATTTACTTTCAGTATTTACAACATTTTAAGTAGAAGTTTAGTGTTTCATTCATGTAGCATTAAACTCATGTATGTTCTTGCAGCACTTGCAAGGATAATTATAGTAACTGTTGTGGGTTGATAGAATAGGTTTAAGTTAAGTTTGCAGTTTTGATAATTAATTCCATTAAGTAGTCATGTGTGTTTACTTTCCTACAGTAATAGCGTAGGTCTCTTTCATGTATTTTTCCTTCCTGCAGCATAGGTAGTATGACTCTTTGAGAGACTTAGTGCACATATCATGTTGTCCCATCTCAAGTATACGTCCCTGGGTTGACAATTTAAATGTGATTAATGATAAGAAAATTAATCCTTAGTTTGAATACACTATTCCTAGGAGAAACTTTTCCATAATTATTATTACCTATTGTGAGGTGGTTCATTTTTGGCCTCATTGTTGGGAATGATGTCAAGATGAGAACCTTATTGAGTCATTTTCCATTTTTATATTGTTCCCTGCTTTCTAGATAGTAGGATGCAGTCCTGAACCTACTTCACAAGTTTACACAATTATTTGTATGCATTGAAGAGGAAGAAGACAAGATGAACAGGGTAGATTTATTTTAAGACAATCTGCTAATCTGAATGATGAAGTTGAAGAAGTTGAATTAGCTTTTGTTGATTCAAGTCCTAAATTTCTTGCAGCACCTTCCTCTGAAGCAAAGCATTTTGATCCAGTTGGCATTCGAACTTTTGCTAAAATTTTGGCCAATTTTCTTGATAATTCCACTCCAAGTGCACCTATTGTTCATAACCTTGTGGCTAATGTTCCTTTCCAGCAACAACTTAATTTGCAAATACCTCCAATTTGGCACAACCTACATTTATATTTCCTCTACCTAGCCTTATCAACAATGCTAACCTCAAAAACATACCCACTGCTGCACTCCCAAAGTTCTATGGCCTAATAACTGATGACAATAAAACATTTTTGTTTAATTTTGATATTGTTTGTCAAAGATTTGACTACAACACTAATGAACACAAGCTCAAGTTATTTTCAACAACATTGAAGTAGTCCTCCCTATGATGGTTTATGGGCTTTGGAGCTAATGCAACAACCGGCTGGGATGAAATGCAGACTCTGTTTCTGCAAAAATACAAAGAGTATTGCAAGGGGGGTGACCCAAGAGGAGATGATATTTTTTGAATGATGTAGATGGAAGATGAAACTATAGAAGACTATATTTCATGCTTCCTGTATAACCTGTAGAAGAATCCATAACATGTCCTAGAGGAGAATTCACAAAAAATCATTTTCTTGAGGGGAGTAAATGATAATTCCCTAGAAGCACTGGACCTCATGGAGATATATCCAAATCTACCTAGGATGACCTCAAGAAAATATGCCTTAACTATTCAAGATCAACTATAAAGAAGGGTAGAGGATTTTTTTCTACCCTTGCTAAAGGGAACAACTCAGGTATTTCTAAGATGGAGATCTTAAACTTGTTGTCAGATTTCAAGAAAGATATCATTAATGATGTTGCCACATACCTGGATACCATGGCTGCCAAGAAGAAGTATGCAGATGCCGAAGAATAGCTAGCTGAGTATTTCCTTACTCCTACAAAACAAAACAAATATTGTGGATGCAAGTTGGTGGTGAACTTGGAGAACCAACATCTTCCTACTAAGAACATGAAAATAGAATGAGACGACGAGCAAGTGTTCTTTGTTGCTCAACATTAGCCATGGGCTTCAAGACAAGCTATTCCTTAGGATCTTTTGCAATTTTCTAATCCTTATAATAACCAATGGAAAAACTAGAATTATAAAAATCCCTCCCTATTCTCCCAACTTGCTTGGAACAACCGGTGGCCTAACCAACAAAAAAACCAGTGGCCTTAGCCTAAAAATCAATGGCAGCCACCATAGGGGAATTGGAAACCATATAACCAATAGAGGGGGCCTCAGCAATGGCCTAATCAAAATCTTGGTTATCCACCCTCACCACCTCCAGTGTCTCAACCTGCAATAATACCACCTCCTGCAACCACAAGTCCTACTCCAAAGAAAACACAATTACCTACTCAACCACAACCCAATCCTAACAACATGCAACAAAAACAACCAATGTATGCCATTGATACTCAAAAGTACCCTACCTATGCACTAGAGATATCTAATATCCACTTGAGATCTGGTACTACTCTACCTGCACCTAAACCTCATGTTATAGTAGAAGTTCCAGACATTCCTAGAATGTCAACACCACTTCCATAAGTTACTTTGCCAAATCTTGTCCAACCAACTGATATACCAAGTAAAACTGATGTTTACACCTCAGTTAATTCTCCCTTTCCACAAAGTCTTAGCATGGAAAAACCAATATCTCAAGAAGAAACACCAGTTGATATCCTCGACCAATTGAAAGACATGGATATCCAGAATCCATTGTTTCAAGCTATCAAAGATTTTCATCTTTATGGAAAATCCATTAAGGAAGCATGCCTCGAAAATCATGGACATAAGAAAAAGGGTCCCCAAACAGTCCATGTTATAGGTCAACTTGCAGATATTATGTTGGGGAAAATAGTCATACCAAATTACTCTGACCCTGGAAGCCCAGTTGTTGATCTTATAATTAATGGCTAGTCTGTGAAAAATGCTCTTTTTGATTTGGGAGCATCTATAAATGTTATGACTAAGGATACCATGCATAGGTTGAGTATAGAGAGATTGAGAACCACTCCAACAGTCTTACAACTTGCATACAGTTCTACTGTCACACCAGATGGCATCATAGAAAATATAATAGTCACATTGGATTCATGGGAATATCATGTAGACTTCCTAATATTGTCATGGTATAAGAGCACCTTAAGGTCTCAAGGAAGATCTTTGCAAATTTTAGCTTGTAAGTGGTTCTATCCAACCCCCAGGGTAATAAGGACTAATGTTAAAGTCCCAAGTTTTATTTGGTGTGTGATTAGAGGTAAGAGTGTTTAGTGTCATGTCTTTTGTGTGTTCAATTAGGCTCTAGCATTTAAGTCCTAGCAAAGTCAACATGGGTCAAATTTTGACCAAGACTCCAAAATGGAGTGGAATTTATAATTTTAATGTTTTTAAGTGTTTGAAGGTCTAATGGAATGATTTAGAGTCAAATTGAGAAAGTTAGGTTAGTGGAACATCAAATGAGAAAAGGTTGTAAAAGTTGCTCATGAAAACATTTCCTAAAATCTAGGAAATGGATTTAATGGTTTTCTAATCCCAACCTAGGGCTCCAAACATGTGGGGATAGACTATTTAAGCCCAAAAACACCCTAATCTAAGGGTTGGATTGGTTATTGTACGAACTGTGTTTTGTAATAGAGCCTTCATCCAGATCTTTAATGGATTGAAAGGACTAAATTAATGCATTGAGACTTTGAGTTTTGTTATGTAATTGACTTATGTGGAGCTAGTTTGGTAGTTTATTTCTTTTGTTATCCATTTTGTAAATTTCTTTAGTTTTACTGGTTCATTGGTTTGTTTAGAGTCATTCTTGTAAAAATGAGTCTCACTTGAGTTCCCATGGTTGAACTTCAATGGCCACTTGGAATCAAGTAGGGGACTATGTAAGTAGTGTAAATATGTATTTTAGAGTTTGTGTATGTAGGGGAGATAATTTTTCCAACAAGCCCTAGGCAAGTACAGTGGTATTCTAGCTAGGAGCTTGTTCAGTACAGAGGAAAGGGAGCTTGCTAGATGGATTGGTTTGAGCCAATAAATGGTGGAGAGGTGTAGGGGCATGTGTCCTAGACATGTTTATGTAAGGAGGTGAGCGAAAGAGTTCATTTGAGCAACTGTTGAAATCAAAGAAACTAGACTAGACCACATGCCCTAAAAACCCTTGAAAATAGGGGTTTGGTGGAAATTATGTGTACGGACAACTTGAAGACCTAAAACCTAGAAAATATTTGAGCCTAGGGTGGTCTTATAAAGAATCCTCAATTAGTTCAGGGGGTTGTTAATGATATTTGTGAATAAATCCAAGAATTCAGTTTCTAGGACCTAATTGGGCAAAAAGGAGTACAAGGACTAAAACTAGAAAAATTGGAACTCAATTGGAAACCTATGCAAGAAACCAAATAATGGATCAATAATGGTGAAAATTGAAGGGGGAATGGTGAAAAACCCCATTTCCATTTCTAAGAAAAATTTGGGAAGATAGGTACAAGTTTGAGCCTATGGATGCACATTACGCATTGTGAAGGAGAGGAGTGATTTTGTTGAAGAGATATAGTGGGAGTAGAGGAACATAAAAGAAAACTCTAGGAAGGGTAGAGTGAATTAACTTAGGAAGAGTAGAGAGAAGGTATTGAGAAAAGTAAGATTTCTCTTGTGAGTTAGATCTCCCCATCAAAGTAGTATCAAAGCCATTGAAAGGCTTGGGAAGTGGATAGTATATGATAGAAGGAAGTGAATCCATTGGAGAAAGCACCATGGTGACCAATGAAGAATTGGAAAGGGACTTGTTAGAAAAACAAGTCAAGAATAGGATTCTAGAAGAAGCTATGGAGAAGATGAAGTAGAAGCTAGCAGAAGTTGCAGAGACTGCAAGCAAGATGAAAGAATAGATAGGAGAGGATAAAGACAAATGAAAGAGTCAATTTGAAGAGGAGGAAGAACCAGAACCAGACCAACCAGAACCAGACCATCCAATACCTAAGGAACCTTTCCTCAAATCCCTCAAGACACTAATTGGCAAGGAATTAGAAGGCATCCTTGTATTCTCTAGCCAAATGGATGCAGAATTGGTGATGGAATGGATTGAGGGTATGGAAAATCACTTTGAGTGTGATGGAATCACAGAGGCACAAAAAGTAAAGATATCCAAATCAAGATTGAGAGGACAAGCATTAACTTGGTGGAAGTTCTTGTAGGAGGAGAGAGAAAGAGAAGGGAAGAAGCCAATAGCCAATTGGAAATCTATGGTGGCTAAGGTGAAGGAAAATTACCTACTAGAGGATTAGGACATCCAACTACACAAAAGGAGATAGAATCTCAGACAAAAGGATTTAGATGTGGCATCCTACATTGAAGAATTCCAAAAGCTATGCTTTAGGTCCAGAGTGCAAGAGGTAGAGAGAATTAAAGTTGCTAGGTATCTCAATGGCCTTAGGTGGAATATTCAAGAAGAGTTAAGCCTCTTTACTTTAACTTCTATCCATTGGTGTTTTCAAATGGCCCTTAAGGTAGAAGAAAAAATTAGAAAGAAGCAAGATTCAAACTCTAGGGGTAGAGGAAGAGGTAGAGACTCTAGAGAAGGACATAGAGGTGGTTCTAGTGGTAGAAGCAATGAGACCAGAGGCCAAGGAGACTCCAAGTTTGTTGAAAAAATCCATGGGTCAAACAATAGAGGAGGATATAGTAGAGGAAGAGGTTTTCACAGTGGTGGAAGAGGCAGATCAGGTGCTTTTGGAAGAAGCTCACATTTTGCTTCAATTAAGTGTTATAATTATGGCCAAATGGGTCACCCTGCCTATAGGTGTCTGAATAAGCCATCATCTCCATAAGGTGAAAAGAAGATTGCATATGTGCAAGAAGAAGACATGACCAAATAGTCTGAGATAAGTCTGGATTCAAAAAAGGGAGAGAACCTCATGCTTAGGAGGATTTTCATCAAAGAACCTACAAGGGATGAACCCAAACAAAGGAGGGCTCTTTTTAGGGTCAAGTGTAAGATTCTTGGCAAGGTGTGTAGGGTCATAATAGACTCAGGGTCTACTGATAATGTGATCTTAGATGAGGCAGTGTAAGAGTTAAATTTGACTAAGATACCTCATGTTTGTCCTTACAAAGTAACTTGGTTGAATAAGGGACAAAACATATTGGTCAATGAACAAGTATGGGTGGATTTCACCATAGGTAAGTATCAAGAAAAGATACTTTGTGATGTGCTACCAATGGATGCATGCCATCTGCTACTAGGGAGACCATGGAAATTTGATAGGGAGGCAGTCCACCATGGAAAGGAGAATAAGTACTCATTCAATAATAATGGAGTAACTTATAAGATACATTCTTTGATAGAGGAAGATATTGTGGAGAAGATGGACTCTAATACTCTTCTAATGAGTGGGAAAGAATTTGTAAAATACATGAAGGAGGAAGAAGGAATTGGTTATGCAATCTTGGTAAAGCCAAAGAAGGAGGAGACACCCAAACAAGAACATATGCCTGCAGAAGTCAGGAAATTGCTAGATCAGTTCCAAGACATCATATGTGAAGGGAGACCAGCTACACTACCTCCAAAAAGATAAATTAGTCATCGAATTGATTTTGTGCCAGGGGCATCATTGCCAAACAAAGCTACCTACAAGATTACAACAAAGAAGAAAAAGAAGATTGCAAGAAAAGTGCAAGAGCTTTTGGACCCGAGTCTGATATGAAAGAGCATCAGTCCATGTGATTTTCTAGTGGTATTGGCTCCTAAGAAGGGAGGTAAGTGGAGAATGTGTACTAACTCTAGGGCAATAAATAGGATAACAATAAGGTATAGGTTTCCTATTCCTAGAATAGAAGACTTAATGGATTGCTTAGGGGGTGCTAAATACTTCTCAAAGATTGATCTTAAAAGTGGATATTATCATATTAGGATAAAAGAGGGGGATGAGTGGAAGTTAGCTTTTAAAACCACAGAGGGACTATATGAGTGGTTAGTAATGCCATTTGGGCTTTCAAATGTACCTAGTACTTTTATGAGGGTCATGAATAAAGTCCTAAAGATTTACATAGGGGTATTTGTGGTAGTATACCTAGATGATATCCTCATCTTTAGAAAAATAAAAGAAGAGCACATGAAGCATCTAGAACTCATTTTGAAGAGACTCCATGAAGAAAAGTTAACCATAAACCTTGAGAAGAGTGAATTCATGAAACAAGAGTTAGTCTACCTAGGATTTGTAGTATCCCAAGGTGACTTGAAGATGGATAAAAGCAAAGTTGAAGCTATTTTGAGTTGGCCTACTCCTAAGATAGGGACTGAAGTGAGAAGCTTTCATGGATTGGCCTAATTCTATAGGAATTCTGTGAGAAGATTCAGTGAAACATGTGCACCTATGAGAGATAATATAAAGGGTGGAGTAAAGACAAAGTTCCTATGGACCAAGGAAGCCAATGAAGGGTTTGAAAGATTGAAGAAGGAAATAGCTACTCAACCAATTCTGGTGTTACCAATTTTTGACAAACTATTTGTAGACACCTAAATTTGACCAGGTGTATCTTAAACATTCAAAATTGTAAATCTCAGCCAATTGCCTCAAATCTCATCTCAATGCATTAAAATGGATCAAAATCAAATGAAAATTTATCAAGCAAAGTGGAAAAAAATCAAATTAAATCAAAGGATTAAATAATCATGAAATCAAATAATTAAATTCAAGCCTAAAAGGGATTAATCAAAATTATGGAATTGATTTTAATCAATTAATTGTATAGTTTTAAACAAAAAAATCAAATCCAACCCATTCACCCTTACATGGATAAATTAATTAAATGATTGAATTATATAATTCCTAATTTCTTTGAGGACAACCACTCAATTTTCCCTCCATTTGAAAACACCTCAAATCTTTTTACTCAACCAAGGCTTGATCATGATCAACTCACTCTAGCCCCTACCCTTGGGAAATTGCTATAAATACAAGCCATTTTCTTTGTGTTTGGGATCCAAGAATTCAACGGATTGTGGAAATCTAATCGATTTAATCCTTATTATAGGCATTTGAAGAGCATTTGAGAGATTTTGATAGTATTTTAGCATTTAGAATATCATGTTTAGAAGCATTTGTTGATTTTGTAACATATCTTGGAGCATTTGAGCTAGATTAGAGCATGTTTATCATTTTCTTCTCGTTCTAGGATTGTCCTTGAGAGAGATTAAGATTGAGAGCTCTCTTAACAAAGCTTAGATAGAGAACCATGAGATGTCATGGGTTTAACTTTAATTCTTAGATTAAATAGAATTTTCTTTCCATAGAGTTGTTGTTACTAAATCCTAATTTCATGAAGGTGTAATCTCACGCACACAAATGGCACCCACCGTGGGGCTTTAGGCCTCATTTCTAACATTTTTATCTTGATATTTTATGTGTTTTGCATTATTCTTTGTGTTATTTTGTAGGAAAATAGGAGAAGAGCCACCTACAAAGTATTCAAAGCCACATGTGAACAATAAAGCGCTGTGTACAGAGTTTCTTTCATCTTCGACTTTCTTTCTTAAGCCACCTGTGAGATAAAGTGGGCCTCCAAGGAGATAAAGTGTGCCACCTGTGAGATAAAATGTGTCACCTGCCAAACAAAAAAGACCACTTGTGAACTTCCAAGAGCCACCTATGGATTTTATTTAGCCATCTATGGATTTTATTTGACCGCTTGTGGATTTTTCCAAGCCGCCTATTAAGATTTAAAAGCTTCTTTCGCGTAGTAATAGTTATATGCCTCTTATTAGCTATTAAATTTCACATAGGTCTTTCTGCTTTAAATCAAGTTTTTAATGGTCTACTCACTATTTTGACTCTCTCTATTTTTCTTTGTTGCAGATGAAAAATCACCCAAAAGTGCAGAAACCATAGAAACGAGTCACAAGGCCTAGCAAAGAGGTAAGGATTAACACTAAACATGATAAGCAAATACATGCATCTAATCTCTTAGAGATTTTATTTGAAGAAGAACACCTTCATGATCATTACATTAAAGTGTTTTTTTCTTATAAAGAAAAGTTTCCTACTCTTTGATAGAATTTCTTTCTGAGTTCTTCAAGCTTTGATTTGAAAAATTTGATTTTAAAAGAGCTTTTAGGAGGGAAATTGTCATTTTATTTCCCAAGTTTTTCTTCACTTTGTTTCATTTGTGTTGACTAAATTGTTGGAGGAGCCGAAGTGGGAACAATCGCCACTAGGTGAGTTGAAATAAAGCACAAATCAATCAAAAATATGCCTAGCCTTTCCTAGCTTCAAAAATGAGGTATTTATCTTAACAAGCTTGCATTGATTAAATTATGGAATTTCATTTAAATCTAGTAATTAGGAAAATCCTTCTAATTGTCTAAATTGAACAAGCATTAGGCATATTCTCTTCACTTTTTGAAGTGAATCAGAAAGCCAAATGTGAAAAGTCAATTTAGTGCAAAGAAAAGGATAAGGAATTGAACCACACATCTCAATTTTAAGAACCTCCTTGTCAAGAGGTTGAAAAATGAACAATTTTTTCTTGAGGTGTTTGGAAGAAAAGGAAGACAATAGGGATATGTTCTTCACTCTTTGAGTGAATCAGATTCCCAAAATTGTTGGACTAAGTTCAATTATTTCTTTCCATTTACATGTTAGCTAAAATAGAGCTTTAAAGGGCCTGCCTCCCAAGATTTGTCTTACGAGGATAGTGAGAGGGAACGACCCAAAGTGGGAGATATTCACTTTTTTTGTGATGTCATCTAACCCACTATAAATAAATGCACTTTACCTTAATCGAAAAGTGACTAAACCTTGTACAAGCCATCCTCACTTCCTCTAGTAGTCCTTTGGGATTGCGCAAAATCATACTTTCATGTGTGTGGGAAGCTCGCAAGGGGGTAAAGGATCTTGTCAAGATTTAGAACATTGATAAAATAGCAAACCTACCTTTGTAGAGCCATTGTTAAAAGCCAAATTTGTTTGACTCTAAGGTAGATTGTTTGGAAGAAATTCTTGTGCATACCCATAAAAACATTCGTGAACATACACTTTTAGTGTTGTTTTAGGGATATGGTACAATTTTGATGTGTGTGTTGAGCTTGTACTCTATTTTCATGCAAGATTCTTTTTTGACAAATCTGATCAAAGCCTTTAAAATTTTAAATCTAGAAAATAACAAAAAAAAATTGATAAATTCAACTTTGATCAGTAAAGTGCCGCATGCCAACACTTCAGAGCCACATACAAAAAAATTGGGCCACTTACAAATTTTAAAACGCTGCCTGTAAACATTCAACAACTGCGTAAGACACTAAAAAGTGTCGTGGGTCAACAGTTTAAAACCACCTATCAATAGGCAAACTCCGCCTGCCAACTGCAGAGTGTCGCATACAAGAATTCCAGTGACCACATGTTAACAATTAAAGGTCGCCTACACACAGGAAAGAGCAGCCTAGAAACAAAAAAGGGCAAACATTGGATATATACTGAGGGTTTGAAAATAAGAAAATTCCATTTTTGGATACCCTTTTGAACGTTCTACCTCTGTGTATACTCAACTGCATCAGAATCTGCCATTATTGGACATTTACAAAATCATTAATGGATTGATCACTTAAGTGAGATAAAAGCCTAGGATCTTCACTTGGTTTATGTTAATACCAGTTTTTACTCGATCTCATTACATTAGGACTACCCTACAACCAGACGGATCTTATCTAAGGCAAGAGTGTCCTTTTCTGGGTGATCCTTTTAGTTCTTTAATATCTTTACAAGAACACATCAAGGAAACATAACCAACAATGTATTTTCCATTTGGCCATATAGATCTCAATCAAATCAATCATGTAAACAAGGATATGAACAACAATGGAGGGGGAAATGCTAATCCTAACAAAAAAGGATCCAACAACAATACCAAGAGAGGAGAAAATAGTGACCCTAACAATCAAGGGTTGAACAATAATAACAATGGGGGAAACATTGACCCTAATGATGAGGAGTTAACTAATGAAGAGGTTAATGAAGCTATGCAAATTCCTTTCTTCATGAAACTTATGGAAAAAGTGTTGGAAAAAGACAAGGAAAAGTACTTTTTAGACCTAGCACAAACGGGTCTCAAACTTCCACATGATTATGATGTCACCAAACTGAAACAAGAAGAAGCTGAGACTAATCCCACTGACATCATGAACAAGCAATTTCAACTTTTCCAAATGAAATTGGACATGATAAAACAAAGTGGGGCTCCTAAACCCTTTTCTATTGAAGCTTTGTGTCCGTTTCTATTTGATAAGTCTTTAATCATGGTTCCATTTCCAACAAATGCTATTTTTCCTAAATATGACAAATATGAAGGAACATCTGATCCTCAAGATCACTTAAGGGAATTTTGTGCATTAAGTCTAGAGTTCATGCATGACACAACTTACCTTATGAGGTTATTCCCTATAAGTTTGGGAGGTATGGCAATGGAGTGGTTTTCAAAGTTACCCTTTGGCATTCGAACCTTTGAGGAATTGGCCTCTAAGTTTGTAACTCACTATTCCTGTAACATCAAACATGAGGTTACAATGCTTAATCTACGTAACACCAAACAAAGAGAAGGAGACGGATTCCTACTTTTCCTACAATGATGGAGAGCGGTATTTGCTCGATACCCTTGAAGTGTACCCAAAAAGGAGAAGATGGATATTTTTGTAAATAGCTTGAATCATGAAATGAACTATCGATTAAGGCTATAGTGTCCTAGGTAATTTCAAGACCTAATTGAGAATGGGGTGACAATGGAAGAGGTATTGATAAAAAGTGGAGAAATTAAACTTTACAAGGATAACAAGAATACCAACAACAACATTACCTCCAACACTAATCAAAATCGCAATATCCCTAACAACAACCAATTTTTGATGAAGTATAACAAAAATAAAGGAGTGGTTAATGATGGAGTGGTAGAGGCTAACACTTTAAAGGCTACCCCTTTCAATCTCACTCAAAACTCAGTTCAAGCCAATAATGTGAATCAAGCACCCAAAGTGCCCTT
>MU225383.1:1868165-1891520 GCA_018584345.1 Thuja plicata
ATATGAGGGCCTCCATTTTAAACCTTTGCACTCCATGACTAGAGAGCTATGGATCGATATTTGAGGCCTCATTCTTGAGCAACCTTGGATGGAATGATTCATAGAAGTGTGTCAACATTTATGCACATAGTGAAAACCTGGAAATAGGTGCCTTTTGTCCCTTAAGTCTTTTCTAGTTGCATTTGTACATATTGCATTTCACCATCTCATTTTTCCATATCCTCATTGCATCTGTCATTTATCCATAAGCCTAATAAAGTCTCAGGGCTGCATTTTGTCGCATTCTAGGTTCAGTTTCCCTAAGTTTCACATTGATCACATTTATCACTTGGGGGCATGCATCATAGATTTTTGGTACCAAATGGATTCAATAGTGCAACATCTCAGTCACACATCAAAATTAGATTTTTAGATTCAGAAGAGATATTTTTGAAACCTTTGATAGATATCATTGTTCAACCCTAAATAGTTTGATTGCATAATATGATCCTTGAGTTTCATTGACTTATTTTATCAGGATTAAAAATTGACACCCTAAATGATCAGATTGTCTGGAATTCTTATTTGAAAATCTTGATACATTTCATAAACACTTGGAAATTTTTGATGAGTTTTTCATTGAATTTTTTTCTAGTCATGTTCTTTTTAGCTAATCTATGATGTTTTGACTAGATTGGCAATGATGGAGACATGATGTTTTCTTAAGCTTCTGTGTGACTGTCTTGAGAAATTTTTTTTAACTTGTGTGAATTATTCTAACAAAATGGTCATCAAAGAACTATCAAAGACATTCATATAGGAAGGAGGGTTAACCTTTGTTTGTTCATGCAAAAGGATACCTTGCCTATTTAGATTTTCAATATCTTAAATATCAACATCCACTTGCATCATTGAATCCGATCAAACCGGTATTCATAGTCCCATAGTTGGTCTCTCAACTAGTGAGGGTTGTACTTGGTTTTGCAGAATGGGTTACCACATGAGATGAAAGTCATATTCATATTCTTATAGTCGCAGTGGCACCAGTAAGAATTGTATCAACTCCTAGTTCCACAACGCTCAATGATGAAAATATATCTTTGTTTGCATTTCTTTCACAAACCTCAAGGACAATTAGTTGCAATGCATCTTCATGTTATATTAATTACATTTTCAAGTTAGTTTAAAATGGCTTGTATTTCTAGCACTTTTCAAGTTCAAGGGGAAATTAAAGTTGACAACACTTCATCAATTTAATGGTTTCAAGTCATCAATATGAGATTATCTTTTGCATTCATAAATAATTAATCATTATTCATTATATATGCATATCAAGAGAAAAAGCAAAGAAAATAAACATTAATCATTATTCATTTATCCAAATCATTTAGAATTGCACATCATAAATTAAATTGCATACATCCAAAAAATCAAAAAGATAGTTGCATTCATTTATCATTGCACTAAGTATTGCATCCATATCATTGCATTGCATAATTCATACATCATGATTAAATCATAAAATCATATAGAATTAAGTTGCATTAACATCATTTGCATCCATTTATTTATGTCCTACTCTAAGACATTGCATCCATAGCATAATAGAAATAAATGCATCATAAAAGCATGTAGATATGCATAAAGGAAATCTCATAACAACATAATCAAAAGAGGAATCAAAGCTCATCATAGATAAATGTCCATCATCAATGTCTATAACACAAATTTTTACATCAAAGGTACATCAAACAAATGATCCATACATCAAAGTCCTGATCAAAAATACATATGATACATCAAAATAATATTAAGATATCATAGATCCCAATCTATCTCATGACCTAGTAGGGGCACTTGATCCATCTCCAGCAATACCTATACCTACACCCCTTGCACCATCAGGAACCCTATCACCTAATCTATCTTGTGTACTAGGTGGTGCCTGACTAGTGCTCGCACTGGTAGGTAACTAAGCTAATCTAGTCAGAAACTGTTGCAGCATAATAGAGACCTTATCTAATCATACAGTAACTGCAGTCATCCCTTCCTATAAACCTCGCACATCCTGAACTAAGCCATCCATAATAGGAGGATTTGGAGGTGCCTATGATGCTGGAGGAGCCTGAGGTGCTTGTGGGGCTAATGGTACCTATGGTATCACCGGTGTCGTGCTACTCTATGGATCAACCTAAGGAATCTGTCCTTGTAATGGAACCTGTCTGGCCACCTAGACACATTTATGTCTCTTCCTATCCCACTCTGCACCAACTCTAATAGGAGCCTATCCTTGGGGTACCTGTGCCTACGGTAATCTCTATCTAGGCTGCCTAAATCCACCACCTCAGCCTCTAACATGACCACCCCATATCTGAGGTCCTACAGCTCTTTGTGCCCTAGGTGCCCTCTAAACTCTCTATCTCTAAGGTCTCCTTTCGTCATCACCATCATCTCCATCATCATCAGAAAGCTCATCCACATTAGGAATAGGCTCTGCTGGATCTGTAAATCTGATAAAGTGATGTCATAGGAACCACTCTCGATACTCAGTTGACATGCCTACATCAGCTACATGCGTCATCATATCCCACATAACATATCCCAATTGATCAATCTATAAACAATCCAACTGATAATCCACCTATGCTCCCTACATAGATCCCTCGGCCTGTACTCTAGCATAAAGTGCCATACCCCGAGGCATGTCCTAAACCTAGCCGTACTAACGGAGCACTCTCCCAAAGAAAAATCTCTCGATGCATAGTGGTGATTGACCAATCATCCACCAAGGAGAAAACATATATGGTAACTCGTCATCATCCTCTTGCCACCTCTTGTAGAGAAGATATGGCCTCCATACAACCTGATCAATATCATCAATAGTGCGATGCCAAAAATCAACCTTGCCCAAATGATGCTGGACAACCATGCCATCATACAAAAATGCATACGGATACCCTCAGGCCCACACTCGTGCTAAGACTAGTCTAGTGATAGGGATATGCTCCCAAGTCCACAACTATAAAAAAACTACACCTGTTGAAAGAGATGAACTACATCTATATACAACCTCATGTAAATCATGGTATAACTGCACTAATATGTAAGAACCCCAATCAAATCTCTGAGGATGTGCAATAAAATCCTCCAATATTCGGCCCCATCCAACCGCAAATCCACGACCTCTCCTATCTAGAAGAAGTAATCCTCTGATCACTGCTCCTAACAATGCTGGCAAAGTGGGAAATGAAGCAAACTATGCCCAAGTAATGTAATCATCAGCGATGGTGTTATCTCCAACCACCCATTTACATACACTACTATCATAAACTAAATCATAATATACCCGCTCTCTATGAGTCGAGATCCTCAGTAATCTATATACATCCTTAGGTGTGATAGTCATCTCACTGAGGGGTAGATGGAACATATTATGGTCAAAGTGCCATCACTCTACCATAGCTATCAAAAGACCTTAGTTCAGCTAAAACTGAGGGAGATCAAGAAGGAAACTGAGACCACATGTCTCGATAGTCTGTCACTGAAGAGGATTGAGCTCATCAACTAAATAAAAAATCCAAGATGCAACACCCTGTATCTGCAACTTATGGTAATGCTCCTACATTTTGAAACAAAGTGAATCATATTAGTCTTTCTATTGGTGAATCATTCTAAGTCAATCAAACACATTAAATCTATCCTTGCTCTATTTTGAGCGCATCAACTTATTTTTTCTAACCTCTAGATCTTGAGACACATGGACAATTTGTAATCATTTTAATAAATATGATTGGCATATCAAACATTCATCAATATGACTTTTCTAATATCCTAAACACTAAGTGAAATTATGGACATACATTTTCTAGCTTGGAATTCAATTGAGTTATCTAGATGATCGATCAAAAGGACTTCATCTATTTTCATCTCAGTTTTCAAACTTTATGGTAGGCAGCACTTTAATAAGTGTACGCAGCTTTTTAAGCTCTGCGGCGTTAAAATCTTTACACATGACACTTTAATCATCAGAGGCGATGCTTTGCTTAACAAGTAGGCTTTCAAAGTCCTACATGGCTTTTTAATGTTCCTAGGTGGCCTTTAAAATATAGGGTTTACTAGGCGGCTTTTTAGCTAATTAGGTTGCATTTTTTCCATAATTCCTAGGCGACTGAGAATTGCTCCAACGCGGCTTTTCAACATGCGAAGGCAGATTTTATCTTCCCTAAGCGGCTTTTTACCTATCCTACGTGGATTTCTGCCATTTTATACTTAGAAAGTATTTAAAACATGTAATAAATGCTATTTATTAAGAAATAAATGCACTAGGAAGGTTTGAACCACTCACTGGAGGCCCGTAGTCAGGAGGTCTCTAATATTAGTGCACTCGCTCAAACTGATGCTCTCAAATGGGGACCACCATAACTGTTAATCGTCAGAGGATACGAGTAAAATCTCAATAGTGAAAAGTGAAAATGAATAGTAAATTTGGGTTTTACAACCTATTTAAAGCTATTTTACCCTAATTTTGTGAGATTTTTTACCCAGTCAAACCAAATCTGCATATTCTTCACACTGGGGAATTTGTTCGACATCTTTTCAGCATCATTGTTTATCAGAAATGCAATCATCTTGGATCTATTCTATCAACAATGTTCATCAAATTTTTCACATCTAAGATCAATATGCTTTCATTTCTGAGGGGCCATCATCATATCATCAAACTGGGATTCTATAGTATATCTTATATCAAATATGGGGCATTAAAAATTCAAACTGTATTAGTAGGGCATCAAATCGAGTTTTGAATCAGGGTTTCATATTAGGGTTTTGCATCAAAGTGTTAAATCAGAGTTTCACATCAGAGTTTTGCATCAGAGTTTCGTATCAGGGTTTCATATCAGAGTTTCATATCAGGTTTTCATATTAATCAATTAGCTCATCAGTATCAAATCAATGACCAGGACATCAAGTTTTCTTTAAATCAATGCACTTTGCACATCAATTCAAAGAGGGGCATTTGTAGACACCTAAATTTGACCAGGTGTATCTTAAACATTCAAAATTGTAAATCTCAGCCAATTGCCTCAAATCTCATCTCAATGCATTGAAATGGATCAAAATCAAATGGACATTTATCAAGAAAAGTGGACAAAAATCTAATTAAATCAAAGGATTAAATAATCATGAAATTAAATAATTAAATTCAAGCCTAAAAGGGATTAATCAAAATTATGCAATTGATTTTAATCAATTAATTATGTAGTTTAAAACAAAAAAATCAAATCCAACCCATTCACCCTTACATGGCTAAATTAATTAAATGATTGAATTATATAATTCCTAATTTCTTTGAGGACAACCACTCAATTTTCCCTCCATTTGAAAACACCTCAAAGCTTTTTACTCAACCAAGGCTTGATCATGATCAACTCACTCTACCCCTTACCCTTGGGAAATTGCTATAAATACAAGCAATTTTATTTATGTTTGGGATCCAAGAATTTCAAGAGCAAAGCATCCTTATTATAGGCATTTGAAGAGAATTTGAGAGCTTTTGATAGTATTTTAACATTTAGAATAGTATTTAGAATATCATGTTTAGAAGCATTTGTTGATTTCATATCATATCTTGGAGCATTTGAGCTATATTATAGCATTTTTATCATTTTATTCTCGTTCTAGGATTTTCCTTGAGAGAGATTAAGACTGAGAACTCTCTTAACAAAGCTTAGATAGAGAACCATGAGATGTCATGGGTTTAACTTCAATTCTTAGATTAAATAGCATTTTCTTTCCATAGAGTTGTTACTAAATCCTAATTTCATGAAGGTGTAATTTCACACACACACTATTCATTGTGTAATGTGATGCTAGCAACATAGTAGTGGGGGCAGTCCTAAGTCAGAAAGGAAGACCAGTAGCATTCTTTAGTGAAAGGTTAAATGAAGCAAAGTCTAGGTATTCATCCTATGATCTAGAGCTTTATGCATTGGTGTAAGCTCTTAAGAAGTGGAGGCACTATTTTTTGCCAAAATAATTTGTTGTATATACTGAAAACTAGGCCTTAAGCTACATAAACACACAAGAGAAGCTTAGTTTGAGGCATATAAAGCTGATGGAGTTTATGCAATCATACACTTTTACAATCATGCACAAGAAGGGGGTAAACAACAAGGTTGCAGATGCCCTTAGTAGGAGTTTTCTTAGTGTTCAAGAAATACAGTTGTAGTGCACAGGGGTTGAAGGATTCAAGGATCTTTATGAAGGAGATGCAGAATTCTCAGAGATCTATAAGGTGTGTCCTGATTTTGAAAATCACTTTCATAGTGAATATGCAGACTATACTTTACAAAATGATTTATTGTTTAAAGGGAAATAACTATGTGTTCCAAGGGGTTCCATGAGGGAGAACGTCATCCAAGAGAAGCGTAATGGCATTCGTCATCCAAGAGAAGTGTAATGATAGTTTGAGTGGACACTTTGGGTTAAACAAGACCCTAGACCTAATGGAGAGATTCTATTGGTGGCCTAGAATGCAAAATATATTAGGAGGTATGTTGAGAAATGTGGAGTATGTCAAAAGGAAAAGGGGACATCATCAATTTCGGGTGTTTATCAACCATTTACCATCTGAAATAGACCATGGGAGTGCATAAGTATGGATTTCATAGTGTGGCTACCAAGGACACCAACTGGTTTGGATAGTGTGTTTGTGGTAGTGGACATATTCACTAAGATGAGTCACTTTATCCCATGTAAAACAACACATGATGCCAGTCACATTATCCACCTTTTCTTCAAGGAGATAGTAAGGATAAATGGTTTTCCAATGATCATAGTTGTAGATAGGGATGTGAAATTTATGGGACACTTTTGGAAGACCCTCTGGAAAAGACTAGGTACTAGTTTGTCTCATAGTTCTGCATATCATCCCCAAATGGATGGCCAAAAAAAAGTAATTAATAGGTTCCTTGGTAAATTTTTAAGATGTTTGACTAAGGAGTACAGACAAGGATGGGAATAAGTAATCCCACAAGTAGATTTTGCCTATAATGACAGTGCAAATAGGACTATTGGTAAGAGTCCATTTGAGATTGTGTATGGATTACATCCAAGGGGTGTTTTTGAGATTAGAGATCTAAAAGGTTATGAAGGGATCAGTGGTCATGCAGATGACTTTGCTCAATCAATGAGAGAGGTCCATGCAAAAGTGAAGAAGACTCTAATGGAAGCAAATCAGAATCTTAAAGATAAGAAGGATGAAGGGAGAAGAGACTTACAGTTTGAGGTAGGAGACTTGGTGATGGTATACTTGAACAAGGCTAGGCTAAAAAAGGCAATACCAAGAAAACTACAGATGAAAAGGATTGGACCATGCAAGGTGTTAGCTAAGTATGGCTCCAATGCCTACAAAGTGGATCTACCCAAGGAGATGTCTATTTCTCATATTTTCAATGTGAAGGATCTAATCAAATATAGAGGATCAGATATGAAGGAGTAGGAGTATAGTACAGACATAGAAAAGGATGTGGAAGAACTTAGAGTACCTATCCAAGCTAAGCCACAAGTTGAAAATATTTTGGATTCAAGAGTGAAGAATAAAACTAGAAGTAAGACATACATGGAGCATCTATTCCAATGGGAGAAGAAACCTAAGTTAGAGGCTACATGGATAGCAGAGAGTGACTTTAAGAAGCATGGCATCAGTTTGGAGTTTGTCACACCTTAGGTACTATTATCCAAAATTTCCAAATCTGGTAAATCTTTGGCTACAAGTGGAGTAAATGTGGATCCCACAAGGGTAGAGCCCAGTTTGTGAAAAAGACCTTAAATTTTTTGGTCTTGGTTGTGTCCTCTACTATGTTTTTAGCTCTCTGGTCTACCTTGTTCATGCAAAATATTCTAAGTATGAAAACCCTATGTATTGCATGGAAACCCTAGTTATCTGTGAACTTCTCTAAATTGTCATTAAGTTTTGGAGTCACTTAAGTTTCCCTTTTTCCATGTGCATATTTGTATCCCTTTAAGTCTCCAAGTCATAGAAAGGAAATAACATATTCCATTTTATCCAGTGACCCCAAGACTTCCTTTAGTCTCATAGTCTCGTAATGAGAAATCATATTCCATTTTGACCATGAGATTATGCGGCCATCATTGGATCAAATGTTGATCAGAGGGCAGTTGGGTAATCTCCTAATATAACCTAGAGTTAGTAGACGTTATGGAGATCTTGCAACTCAATGTATTTTCTGACTCGTGGATGTAACTTGAGTTTGGGCTGGTTGAGTTAGGCTTTCTTTTAGTCGCCAGGTCTTGTGATGAAACCACGGTTAAGGAGAATGATAAGAGACCACAAGACTGGTTAGTCACCAAGTCTTTGAAACAAACCCTAGTTGAAGTAGTTGAAGTAAAGTTAAAGCCGGAATGATTTATGAGTCATTGATTATGTTTTGATCTTACGGTTGTTGTTGGGTCTCAATAAGAAATAGAATATTCCTCTTTGGTCTAGAGACTTAGTGATAGTCATTGATGTTGAGTCGAATCTTATGGTAGTCACTGAGTCTCATGATGAACTCATAGTTAAGAGAAATATTTAGCGACTCAGAGACAAAAGGAAGATGACAATTAGAGTTAGAAGACTGAGTTAAGACTGGAACAAAGAAAGGTAAAGACCAAGCAAGTTATATCAAATCGTGTGATCAACTTGATGAATCAGCTATAAGATGCACAAGATATATCCCATAAGTGATCAAGTTGTGATGACATGTGGTATATTTTCTAGGTTAGAACAATGACAAAGTGGAATTTACAGCTCAAATGGTCATAAGAAAATAAAGGATCAACACGTGGCAGCAATGGGTCCAGGTTTTATGTGCTCAGTCTCCAGATCTTGTAACCATGGTGGAATATTCCATATCATTTGGTGATTATGAGATTACCTTTATTTGTCGAGTCTCATAAAGAAAAGGAATATTCCAAAACTTTTCAAAGACTTCCCACTGGCTTTTGATCTTAAATTTGATCTTGTGGTAGTTGCTAGGTCTCTGAATGGATATAGAGTTAAGTGAAATGAAAGGAGATAACATGACTACTTAGTTGTCGAGTATCATAATGTAACTAAGGTTAAAGGAGGCTAGAGACTCAGTGATACAAAGATAAGATGATAACTTGGGTATGTTGGAAGTACAATATTGGGAAATCAAGATACTGAGAGGGGGGTGAATCAGATCTTAAAACTTAATCACTTAAAATAAATTGATCCATATTCATACATATATGAATTTAATCTAACATCAGATAGCATCCACAACATGAAATATATAACACAGATTTTTGGTAACCTAGAAACCCAAATAGGTAAAACTAGGGTGGGGATGACACCCACAAAATCTTCACTATAGCAGTAATAAAGTGTGTTTGTTAGGGCTACAAGAGTTTGATTACAAAATATAATCTACCTAGTTAAAGGCCTATTCCGTCAAGAACTAAAGATCATTACAATCTGCCTTGTGAAAGGATTTCAACTTACAATAAAGTAAGCACTCGGCTGAGAGATTTAAATTAGGTCTATTAGAACCACTCTGTTAAGAGATTTCACCTGATACACTTGTTAGAATGTTTCAAGTAGTGATCCTTCATTATGCACTCAGATGCTGATGATAGATGTTCTCTTTCCAATACCTTCCGTGATCTCACAATCTGATATGTCTTTTCTCTACTATTCACTACTTTGTCACTCTGCTTGATCTAAGCTTCTTCACAAAATAACTCATTATTCATCTCTCATGAACACACAACCATTCTCTCTCTATATATATCCTTAATAATAGGGTTAGAAGAAATCTTATATGTCTTTACGGATTTGTTGGCGAGATCTAGATCAACAATCAAGATCTAATATTTATGCCTCCAAGGCATTCTAATTTTCTGATTGGCTCCATGCCATACATAGGATAAAAAAATTAAATGCATAAATAACTCCATAGATAGATATTAAATCCTTATATTTCTTGGCCCAAAGCTCATACAAGTCGGCCTAAACATTTTACCTCAAAGTTTGAATCAATCCTGACATGTATGCAAAAATTGTTCTGCTCTGCACTTAACATCTCTGTCACTCGGCACTTAAATAGTCTACTCAGCTAGGCATGATGTAACTTGGAAACCTGTATACTTTCTCAGAAATGTTTCTCAGCCTTAAATAGTTTTAGCTCAGCCATAGTGATAACCAACTAAAACTGCCTAAGTAAATGACTAAGTGTTGGTCACTAATCATGAACAAAACTGAGGGATTAACAATCTCCCCCTTTGATATTAGTGGTAAAAACACACTTATCATTTTGATTCGTTCCATCCAAAATGTTTCCTAATTACACAATGCACTCCCCCTAGGAATGTACTCCATACTACATACAAAAATTTACATAGTATACATGCCTTCAAAAAAAATATTTACAATTATACCTGTATTGTTCCTCTTACATTGTAACCTTGTCAGATTCCCCCTTGTTTTTATCACTAATTGCAGGTGGGGTTAAGTTGTACTTATCCAAAAACTATTTATGAATTTGTAAGGTGGACGCAAATGTAGTGTCCCAACTATCCTTGAAAAAATTCATAACCTCTAATTTGACTTCTAGCTCAGCAGTTAGACTCACTAAAATTTTTGCAGTAGAGATCTGAATTTCTCTTAACCAATTCTTTTGTAGCCGAAAGTTCTTTCTAAATTACCTCCAGATGAGGTATCAGGTTTGTCAGAATATTAATCAATTTGGCCCTTATCCGACCATCTTCAGCCATGAGCTTGGCTATTCTCCTTTGTGCATTATTCAATCTGTTAAAATGTAAGGAGCTAGTGCTCGCATCCATACTCAGTGAACTCCCAGTTGACTTCAAGTCTAATTACAATTTCTCTATAGCCTATAGATTATCCTTTGTGAATAATTCTACATCACAAAATTTATTATACAAACAATAAACATTAGTTGCAACTTCCTCCAAAATTTCTAAAAGAGAAGAAAGTTCAACCTGCTTTATCGCAATCTCTTCTGATATTTTGGCCAGTACTTTGTTTTTGAATTTCCTCTTGGACCATTGCAATAACTTCTCATTTGATTCAATGTTGTCATCATTTACCTTTTGCACAATATGAACTAACTGTTCAAGAATAGGATCTTGAGGATTGTCATCTTCTGTATCAAAAGCTTTTACAAATATATCCTTGATGTCATGTAACACCTTCTTTTGCTTCTGCTCTCTTTTCATTTCTTCCTACTTTTTCTTCCTCTTGAGTAATTCTTGAAGTGTCTCAATCTATTCATAAGACAAAACATTGGGATCCCATTGTGGAATCACAATCACTTCATCTAATGTGACATTAAGAATGGGATACTTTTTCTTCATAACTTTCCTCCTCTTAAATTTAGGTGAGCTACTGCTCGGCTTCGTTTCCTAAACATCTTTTCCTGTGTCATTAGCAATCACCAGTGCATCTTCCAATTCAGTCAAAATTTCCTATTGATCAGGCATACCTCCTATTTTAAGTCTAGTGGCAGTAGATGACGTAGAGTGTGGTAAATCAACCAACACTTTCAATGCCTCTTGTTCCTTAGGCTCATTTTTAGTATTCCTCAACTCCTCTCCACTATCTAAAACTATTTTCACAACCTCTAAAATAGGTGGATTTTGTGTATTTACCTCCTTTTCATTTTTCTTCTCCTTCTTTGCTTCCTTTTGTTCACATTTATCTTCAAGTTTCTCTATACTCTTCTCTCTTTCAGCCTTAATAGCCTTAATAGGTGATTCTATACTTGTATCTCTTATCTCATCCTATCCCTCAGCATCCAAATTGCTAGAGCCATCAATTGTGATGTCAATTGGACTGTCTAATGTTAGATCAATAGTGTTTACTATATCTGTTTGTTCCTTTGGTTCTGCTTCAGTGTTGTCAAGATCAGTAGCAATTTTCTCTTTTGTTTTCTGTGCTACAGGAGTGGTTTCAACTTCTTTATCCTTCTTCTTAGATGTTCCTTCATCAGTCTTCTTCTCTTATGGAGCAACCAATACAAAGATTTCCTTCCATATCCTAGTACTCTACTGTACTATACTTTTAATATCATTTTTCAAAATAGCATATCCTCTGAGTTTAGGTTTGAATTTATGTTTGTATTCCTCAACAAATTTAGCTCTTTGTTTCTTAGTCAGCTCAGGGATAACCTTAGCTAATGTAGCTTCTCTAATCCGTCTCTCAGTACTAAGTGCAAATTCCCATTTTCTAGATAGAAACTCATATAGTTCAGTCAGCACATTGTTTCCTATCTCTATTGGAGTTAACTTGAAATTTCTCATCATATCTAGTAGAGCTTCCTAAACTTTATGCTTATCTTCTACATTCAATTTCTCATACTTGATAAACTTAAAACTAGATAACCCTTGAAACTGCCTCAAATTCTCACATACCTCATTAATATCAGTGGGTCTTTTGAATGGTGTAGTTGGTATGTTGCTGGGTTCATCAATTTTAGTATTTTCTTCATCACTTTCTAGATCCAAATGTAGTTTCCTTCTTGGTCTCATTACTTGTGGGCTCGACACAGCCTTTGTTGAAAATTTAGTCTTTGATCCAGAACTACTCTCTCCAACCTTCTTTGCATATACTTTTGTTTTCACTACTGGAGATGTAGCAATAGATGCCCTTGTCCTTGGACGATTGGCAATGAGAGGGGTAACTTTAGGTTTTTCTTGGCTAGGCTTAGTTACCTTGGCTATTGCTAGTTTCTTTCCTTTTGCCTTAACAAGAATCTCTTCTTTAGATTCACTTACTTCTTCTTCTTCTTCTTCTTCTTCTTCTTCTTTTGATATATCTTCTCCTTTTCTAGTAGATAGGTATAGAGGTGCATCCTCTAGCTCCTCATCACTCAGGAATCCAACCATTTTCTTTAGATTCTTCACAATATTTTTCCTCTTCCTCTCCATGGTTCCTGCCTTTAGATTCATAGATATCTTTTCCTTAGCTTCATCATAATTTCCAAATCTCTTTTCTTTTATATCAATCTCCTCTGCTAGGAGTGTTGTAATAGTTGTTGATGTTTCATCAATGTTAACTTCATAGGGAAATGGCTCTAGCCATGATACCCTAGGTGTCACAGCCTGAATTTATGTGTAATCTATGTCAACTAGAAAACATATCTCCTCATAGTGCTTTTCCACTAGAGAACCTAGGAATTCTAGTCCTCAACCTCATTCTCTTTTTGAATTCCATAAAGTAGTTTCCCATAATACTATTGAGATTATTGCCTAACTTCTGAATACATTAACTAATCTGCACGGTAATAGGTTTATCCTTCTTACAAATAATTTTTCCCAATGTAGGAAATGAATTCTGTATATAGAAGAATATGAAAACTAGTAAAGAACCAAAATTACATGATGAGCTCTTAGCTTTTCTGAACGATAATAGGTTCTTGGCTAGTTGTGTCAACTGCAGCTCAGCAAGGTCATAGGTGTGATTATTCTTAACTATCTTCCATGCTTGGTCCACATCTATGTAGGGAACACTATCTAGTTGGCTTGACTAATAGAACTTATGTACAATCACTCTCACTCCAAAGTCTACTTATAAATATTCAATTGTAGAGATAGTCATACCTCTATTGTTCTAGATAGCTCATGTGTTAGCTGCTATATCTTCCTTACTTTGATCTCTCATTGTCCATTTTCTGCTGACAACAGGATATCCAGTTACTCGATGAATAATGTCTTTAGTGATCCTAACTGGTCCATTGTCCAGCCACATATGTATATTATGTACTCATCTTAGAACAACCTTAATCCATTCAAATTTGAAGCCTGGTGGAAAATCTAGGGCACAAGTTAACCCTTTGTCAGCTAAATGCTTGAATTCATCCTTTAGAACTCCATTTTCACACAACTTGTTGTAGGATTTCCTTTATTCACTATCACCTACTTCACCAATCTTTACCATGTAACAAGATCTAACATCATGGATCATAAGTACATTTTGTGGAATAGATGAGAGGGCTCCATTCAGATCACCTATAATTGCGCTTTCAAGAATGGCTCAGAAGTTAGGAGGTGCACACACATCACTTCTCACCAGTCAAACTTACTTCAGTTCCTCCTCCATACCCTTTACCATTGTGGAAGAACTTGCAACCATAATCTTGGAAATTAGGGTATGAAAATGAAGAATAGGGTACCTCAAAAAGTTACACTTTGCACTATTCACCTTAGGGTTTCCGATGGCACACTGGAAAGATCTTTGATACAAAATTCACTAAGATCAATTCTTCAAATTCTTCAATCACTTTATGAATAATAAAAATTGCAAGGTAAAATGAAGAACAAATGGTTCATCCTTATATAGACTCGAAAGGTCAAGGTAGGTAAGCGATAAATGCTCTACCCATTGGGTTAGTGCAACCTAGCTGTCATTGGCTGACTAACATAACTTTCATACCACTTGGCTTACCATACTTGGACATCACAAAAATTACTTGGCCAACCAGCTCGACACCTATAGTGCAGTTAATTCTTCTTGGCATTCGTCACAAACATGTCCTGGTGCATCTCAACATATGCAAATATGGAATTTGGCACATTTACATATTAGGAACATATGTAAGATTTGAAATTTAAATGCAGTTCCTTATGTACCTCTTTTTCTTAGTTAGAGAAGGTGTGATCACTTGATCCATTGAATTGGGTTACCTCAGCTTTAGTAGTTTCACTACTACTCGGATTTGTTTTCCTTACCCATGTCTAGTTCATTTGTGCTCTAATTTCCTCAATATTAGGAGCAGTTACTCTTGTTCTACACTCTCTCTTAGTGTGATCAATCTTCAAACAACTAAAGAAAACTAGGCTTCCATTCATCCAACTCTTAGATTTTCCTCTGAAATGTGTCTTTAAGAAATCTTCAGGTGCATTTCCATATTCTTCACAGTAATGACAACTTTGCCTTGTGTTATAATCCCAATTGCAAGTGTTTCCTTTCCTAGGTTCTTTTGTTTGTGTCTTAGATGTCCATTGTTGTTTAGCATTGGATCTATAATCTTGTTCTTTATGACCATATTTTTGACACTTGTAACAATAACCATTGAATCTTGGTTTGGGAGGTGCATCATTTTCTTCAGCCCAACATTCATGAGCTTTATGTCCAAACTTATTACAATTAAAATAGTAACCATTGAAATTAGGTTTAGGATTGGACTTACCTTTCTTGCTTCAGCAAATGTTTGTTGTATGACCTAGTTTTCCATAGTGGTGGAAAATAGGTTTTTTGTTCTTTGTCTTTGCATTCCTCCTTTCACATGTCTTAGATAATTCTCCTTTCTCAGTAGATGTCTTTGGTTTAGTGTGACCTAATCCAGAAGAATCTTTTGGTCCCCTTGATGCTTCCATCAAATTCTCAAAATGAGTCAAGGCTTCATTAGGTTTGTTCAACCTTTCATTTAGTTCCTTCTCAGATCTCAAATCATCTTTCAATTTATTATTCTCAAATCTCAGATTCATCATTTCCATATCTTTCCTACTAATCTCCTGATTTGCATGTAGTAGTTGATTTTCCATGTCAACCTGATTGATTGTCATTATTTGCACATCATGTGTCCTTTCATCAAGTCTGACATTTATCACTCTTTTATCTTTTTCTTCCATAGCTTTATCATCTTCATCTTTCTTCTTTTGTTCCACTACTTCACAAAGTCTTATTGTCTACATTTCTTGTTCTCTTTTCAAGTTCCTGACTTCTTCACATAGTACATTGTTCTTTTTCAGTAGATCTGCAATTGTTGCATCACTCTTAGTAGAATCTCCATTTTGAAATAGAGTTGCAGTGTCATCTTCCTGATAATGAGTATCATTCATTTGTTTGGCCAAATCTCTCCTAGTTTTCAATGATTTCTTCAAATCCTGTCTTTCTATCTCAAGATGATGTAATTCTAGTTGAATCTCAATCTTTTGATTCTCATTGACTTTACCCAACTTGTAAACCTCCATCTCAAGATCTGTACTCACAAGCTAATTAAAAGATTTTATAGGAGAACTATGCTCTGATACCAATTTTTGGAAGTACAATATTGGGAAAGCGAGATACTAAGACGGGGGTGAATCAGATCTTAAAAATTAATCACTTAAAACAAATTGATCCAAATTCATACATATATGAATTTAATCTAACATCAGATAGCATCCACAACATGAAATATATAACCCATAACATAGAATTTTGGTAACTCAGAAACCCAAATAGGTAAAACTGGGGTGGGGATGACACCCACAAAATCTTCACTACTGCAGCAATAAAGTGTGTCTGTTACAAATAAAAGAGTTTGATTACAAAATAAAATCTACCTAGTTAAAGGTTTGTTTGGTTAAGAACTAAAGATCATTACAATCTACCTTGTGAAAGGATTTCAACTTACAATAAAGTTAGCACTTGACTAAGAGATTTAAAGTAGGTTTGTTAGAACCACTCTGTTAAGATATTTCACCTAATACACTTGTTAGAATGTTTCAAGTAATGATCCTTCATTATGCACTCAGATGATGATGACGGATCTTCTCTTTACAATACCTTCTATGATCTCACAATATGATATGTCTTTTCTCTGCTATTCACTACTTTGTCACTCTGTTTGATCTAAGCTTCTTCACAAAATAACTTACTGTTCATCTCTCATTAACACACAACCCTTCTCTCTCTGTATACATCCTTAATAATAGGGTTAGAAGAAATCTTATATGTCTTTTACGGATCAGTTGGTGAGATCTAGATCAACGATCAAGATCTATTATTTATGCTTCCAAGTCATTCTAATTTTCTGATTGGTTCCATGCCATGCATCAGATAAAAAAATTAAATGCATAAATAACTCTGTAGATAAATAAAATTTTCTTACATATGTTGGCCCAAAGCTCATACAAGTTGGCCTAACCATTTTACCTCAAAGTTTGAATCAATCCTGACATGTATGCAAAAACTGTTCTTCTTGGCACTTGACATCTCTATCACTCGACACTTAAATATTCTACTCGGCATGACATGATGTAACTCAGAAACCTATATACTTGCTTAGCATTTGTAACTTTTTCATTGATATTCAAATATAGTAAGGTATTCTGTGACATCCTTTCTGCCCTCATGTCTTCCTTGTATGAATTTCTCTTATTGAATTAAGTATATTGAATCTTTTCAGAGATATCTTAGGGTTCCTGAGCCTTCTTCCTTTCTGCAATTCATGTGTACTCTTGTGGATGATTTGATTTAAATGATTTTTTGGATATTCTTGAATCCCTTGTCACTGTCTTATTCTTGTGCCTAGTTATGGAAGTGAATTTTTATTTGCAATTTGTAGTATGTGTCTAAATTTCTTAGGAAAACTATTTTTTGTGAAATATTTTCGTTTCTTGAATGGCCTCTTTCTATTCAGACCTCTCTATGAAATATTTATGCAAACCTATTCAAAAAGTTGTGTTCTCCTAGACCTAAGTTTGTGTGTTGATCTCGCTCATTGTTCTTTGATTCATATTACTTTCGGTGTATCACCTAGTAGGATAGTTTGCTTATTCAGTTATTTCCCTTCCATGCATTCTTTCTATCCCTTTTCCCTCAAGAATTTACTTTCATATTAAGAAGCAAATTTGGGTGATTATCCAAGAGGAACCAGCCTAGCATCCAGAGGTCTCATTTCAGTTAGCAAAGGTCCCACACTTGGAAATGATTCCCATGTTATACTAGATTATCAAGACTACGAGAGCTTGACCTATGGTGCAAATTTAGTGTATAACAATTCTGGCATGCCTTGTGGGACCCATAAAATAATTTCATATTCAAAACCCTCCCACCTTGGTTGTAATAGTTCTGGCACGCCCGGTGGGACCACAAAAGAAGTTTATTTTCAAAGATATGTTATCTCTGATATGCTAATAACATATTACAAACCTAGAAGAGGTCCTTGTGCTACATATATAGCAACTCTGGAAGGTCTACTATTTTTCAAAGATCAAGTGTTGGTATGTTTCAAATCTTTCATTTTCAAAATTTTAGCTAATTTCATGAGTAGACATGTCAATTTATTATGGACAATCAGGTTACTCACCATCCTATCATGAGAATAATACTCAATGGGCTAAGTAGCCATATGAGAACCATCCAAAGCCTGCTTTTACCCCAAGCTACCATATCATAGTAGGGTGTCAATATGTTCAATATGCCCCTAATCAATATATCCCTACACATGCTCATGAGAATAATCTCCAACGGGAGGCATCATGGGCACAAAAGAGACAACAATAGAGTCAAGAGATGCAGACTCATCATGCTTGCCACCCACCCTCCCCTACTAAACCTAATTGAAAACATACTCAGAATCATAAACAGTCCCAGGAAGGCTATTCAATGCCTAAACAACACACAAATATTCCCAATCAGCCCCAAGGCTCAGCCCTTTTGTTAAGAAAGGAGTGTGAAAAGACAAAGAGTCTGTTGTTAGACATGATTAAGGAGTTGTCTGAGATCAGGGAGCAGCAAGACATGGAAGATCAAAGCTATGAGAAATATTTAGTTTCTAACCAAATGGAAAAGACCCTTGGTGATTAGCATAAAATGAACCAATGGAAAGAAGAGCTTGAACGCCAAGCTGATATTGAGACAATAAATCTAAAATCATGAATTGATGAGCAAGAGGCTCTTAAAACTAAAATTCCAAGATGGAATTCTCATCTCTCTCAAAATCCTACACATGAAGAGCCTATAAAGTGTTCATTTCCAAGCTTTAGTGACATACTTCAAGCACATGAACCTATTATAGAGCAATTACAGCCTTATGATACTCAATAGTAGCCAAAGTATTATATTGAGATAGAGCTATCTATAAAGGAGCAACACCAACATGACAGGGGCTTCGATCTTCCAAGATTTAAGGAAGGTATGCCTTCTATGTCTACCCCTAAGCCCTCTCAATTTCACATCCTAAGTTTTAAGGAAAAAATTTCTTTCCAAGAGCCTATACTTGAGGAGTTTTAGTCCACCACTCTACAAGGGCAGTCTATTCAAGAAGATTGTTTATCCCAAGAGACCCTTTAGGCCTCTCAAGATAATGAATTGCCATGACAACCTCAATGGATCCTACCTCCCGTCTATCAGATGCCAGGTCTTTTCAAGGATACTTATCAAGTATCAGAGTAAGGACCTGTGGTAGATGAGCTTTCATGTGATGGGGAGGAAATAAAATTAGAGGTATTAGTGCTGAGTGATGACTGTGACAAGTTGGGACAATATGATGAAGATATGGAGATTAATGCCCAACCTGAGCTCTTGGTTGATAGTTTTGATGAGCTCCCCCTTTTCACTGATGAAGAAGAAGACATGTCATTACCCATGGCTGAAGGTCAATTAGAACAAAAGGTTCACCATCAACAAGGGATTGATAGAGAGGAAGATGTCAAGTCTTGGTCTGATGGGCTGCCTATTTTTGTTGAGTAGGATGAGAAAGATACAATGATGCCCCCATCTATATTTTTGTAGCTGCTAGAAGGGTTTGATCATGATGATATGCTAATTCATGAGCCTACAATTATGGAAGATATTTTCCAAGAAAATAACATAGACAAAAACCTTGAAGAAAATGATTTCTCCAACATCATAGAAGGTTTTTGTGATAGATTATGTGAGGAATCCCTATTCCCTGGAGTAGAGACTCAAATTTATATACCTATTGAAAGAGGCCTGGACTTGGATTACTCTCTTTCTGAAGATCTTATACATGAATATAAGTTGGAGCCAATTACAGATCTTTAGGATCTTGACAACTTTGACGAGCTCTTAGCCTATTTAAAATAAGATGAAAATCCCCTAACCATGAAAGAGGAGCTGACATGGCTATCCATAATGAGAGGAAACCATGAAGATAAAGAAGAAACCATCAAGGAAAGTTATATTTTCAAAATTTCAAGACGTTGTCCCATTAGATACTTGGCCCAGAGGGAGTTTATCGAGACATCTCCATATAATCAATTTGAGGTGAGTAAACTCGATCCTATTTTTGCAAAGGTAGTTCTATGTTTTCTGACATATTTTCATGTGCCTCATATCCTACCATCTATCCTTATAAATTCCATGAAAAATATCTTAATGAGGAAGGGTAGTTATTTTAACATTCCAGTGAATGGTTTTGTTTAACCAGTTTTTTGCACTGGTTAGTTTAGGTTAGGTTAGTTTCCCTACTTTCTTCCTGATTTCTAGCTTAGTTTCCTACTTTCAAAAAAGTGCTCTGCACAATTCATCCCTTCTGCTCCTCAAAATTTTGTGTGCTCAAAATATGACTCTATGCCCAATGGATGTCAAAGGCTACTGGTTCTCAATGTCTAGTAGGCAGACATCCTGCAAAAATTGCCAAAATGTTATCCAAAATTTCCCCATCTAGTAAATATTTGGCTACAAGAAGAGTAAATGTGTCTCCCATAAGGGTAGAGCCCAGCCTATGAAAAAGACCTTAAACTTTCTAGTCTTGGTTGTGTCCTCTGCTATGTTTTCAACTCTTTGGTCTACCTTGTTCATGCAAAATATTCTATGTATGAAAACCTTGTGTATTGCATGGAAACCTGAGTTGTGTGTGACCTTCTCTAAATTGTCATTACCTTTTGGAGTCACTTAAGTTTCCCTTTTTCCATGTGGACATTTGTATCCCTTTAAGTCTCCAAGTCATGGAAAGGAAACACCATATTCTATTTTATCTGGCAACCTCGAGAATTCCTTTAGTCTCATAGTCTCGTAATGAGAAAGCATATTCCATTTTGATCATGAGATTACACAACCATCGTTGGATCAACTATTGATCAGAGGGAAGTTGGGTAATCTCTTGATATAACCTAGAGTTAGTAGATGGTATGGATATCTCATGACTCAATGTATTTTCTAACCTCATGAATGTAACTTGAGTTCAAGCTGGTTGAGTTAGGCTTTCTTTTAGTCACCAGGTCTCGTGATGAAACCATGGTTAAGGAGAATAATAAGAGACCATGAGATTGCTCAATCTCCAAGTCTCTGAATGAAACCCTGGTCGAAGCAGTTGTAGTAAAGTTAAAGTTGGGATGATTTATGAGCCATTGATTATGTTTTGATCTTACGGTTGTTGCTAGGTCTTGATAAGAAATATAATATTCCTCTTTGGTCTAGAGATTTAGCGATAGCCATTGATGTTGAGTCAAATCTTTTGGTAGTCGCTGAGTCTCATGATGAACTCAGAGTTAAGATAAAGATTCAGTGACTCGGAGACAAAAGGAAGACAAAAATTAGAGTTAGAAGACTGAGTTAAGACTGGAATAATGAAAGGTAAAGACTGAGCAAGTTATATCAAATTGTGCAGTCGACTTGATAACTTGGCTATAAGATGTGCAAGATCTATCCTAGAAGAGATCAAGTTGTGATGACATGTGGCAGATGTGCTGGGTCAGAAATATGACATAGTGGAATTTACATCTCAAATGGTCATAAGAAAATAAAGGATCGACATGTGGTAGAAGTGGGCCCAAGTTTTATGTGCTCAGTCTCCAGGTCTTGTAACCATGGTAGAATATTCTATATCATTTGGCAATTATGAGATTACCTTCAGTTGTTGAGTCTCATAAATAAAAGGAATATTCTAAAATCTTTCAGAGACTTCCCGCTGGCCGTTGATCATAAATTTGATCCTATGGTAGTAGCTAGGTCTCCGAATGGATGCAAAGCTAAGTGAAATGAAAGGAGATAACGTGAATTCTCAGTCGTTGGGTCTCTAAGGTTAAAGAAGGAGTCTAGAGACTCAGTGATACAAAGAAAAGATGATAACTTGGGTAAAGGGAAGGGTTAAAGGATGAAGATAGTAATGACAGGGGTAAGATCAACGGCTATGTTTTAAAATAGAAATAAGGTATTTTCAGATTCATTGATGTAGAACCCGCGCCACCTATGACAGTTATTATTTAAATTCAAATATTTAAAAAAGATCAGATTCAAATACTTTCATGGTGGTGGCGCAACATTTCAAGTTGTAGATAGAAATAATTTGAGCCGACTTCTGAGGCTCACATTAATGACGATGGGAAATATTTCAAAGCTATATCAAATTGATCAAGATATTTTTGAGGGCATTGACAAGTAGAATTGATAGAGTTAGGGTTTCTAATTATTCTATTGCAAATGTATTAAAACCCTAATTTCTAGAATTAAATTTTTTCTTGAGCCTGCATTTGAGAGGAGTAGTGTATATAAGTTAGTTTCAGAGCTTTTTAGAAAAAAAAGATTTCCAGTTGACGAAAATTATATGTGGCATTTCTCTGCCCTCTGGTTTTTAGCAGTTGTAACTTTTCATTGATATTCAGATATTGCAAGGTATTCTGTGACATCCTTTCTGCCCTCATGTCTTCCTTGTCTGAATTTCTCTTATTGAATTAAGTAAATTGAATGTTTTCAGAGATATCTTAGGGTTCCTAAGCCTTCTTCCTTTCTAAAATTCATGTGTACTTTTGTGGATGATTTTATTTGAATGATTTTGTGGATATTCTTCAATCCCTTATCACTCTGTCTCATTCTTGTGCCTAGTTGCAGAAGTGAATGTTTGTTTGCAGGTTGTAGTCTATGTCTAAATTTCTTAGGAAAGCTATTGTTTGTGAAATATTTTGTTTCCTTGAATAGCCTCTTTCTATTTCAGACCTCTCTTTGAAATATTAATGCAAACCTATTAAAAAATCTGTGTTCTCCTATACCTAAGTTTGTGTGTTGATCTCACTCATTGTGTTGTGATTCATATTAATTTTGATGTATCACCTAGTAGGATAGTTTTCTTATTTATTTATTTCCCTTCCATGCATTCTTTCTATATATTTTCCCTCAAGAATTTACATTCAGGTTAAGAAGCAAATTTGAGTGATTATCCAATAAGAACCATCCTAGAATCCGAAGATCTCATTTTAGTTAGCAAAGGTCCCACACCTGGAAATGATTCCCATGTTATACTACATTATCAATACTATAAGAGCTTGACCTAGGGTACAAAGTTAGTGTATAATAGGTACCTTTAATTTCTTGTTGCAGGGTTAGAATGGTGTAGGAGCACCTTAAGGTCTCAAGGAAGATCTTTGTAAATTTTGGTTTGTAGGTGGTGTTGTCGCTGAGGTTTGCACCCTTGCTGAAAGCTTCTCTAACAGTAACCTAGTGAAACATGGAATCAACCTCCAAGCTGTGGGAATTGAACTACGAGGTTGAATCTCCAGAGAAGGCCGGCTTCCTCTACTATCAGGATGCACCTAAAACTATCTCTTGCAAGGAAAAGGGAGAAGGAGATGCAGAAAACCAAATTACTTGAAAAGGGAAAG
>MU225383.1:1895485-1932703 GCA_018584345.1 Thuja plicata
AAAAGCAGACTGCAGAGGGGTTTGATAAAGCTGATGACCAGCCCATTGAGCATTGCTCTCATCATAGGATGGTGAATAATCTGACTGTCCATAATAACTTGACATGTCTACTCATATAACTAACTGGGATTTTAAAAATGGAAGCTTTGAAACATACCAGCAGGTGATCTTTGAAACCAGTAGACCTTCCAGAGTCGCCAGATGTGCTTTGAACTTACCTCCAAAGGCAAAGTTACTACTGTCCACATCAAACAGCAGCAGAATGAAGCCTGAAAAGAACTAAAAATCAGCTCTTAGTCCCACCCGGCGTGCCAAAAACTGTTGTCACTGAGGTTTGCACCCTTGCTGAAAGCTTCTCTAACAGAAACCTAGTGAAACATGGAATCAACCTCCAAGCTTTGGGACTTGAACTACAAGGTTGAATCTCTAGAGAAGGCCGGCTTCCTCTACTATCACGATGCACTTAAAACTATCTCTTGCAAGGAAAAGGGAGAAGGAGATGTAGAAAGCCAAATTACTTGAAAAGGGAAAGGTGATACACCAAGATAGGGCCTACTTTCTTCTGCCTTGAAACTACACTACACATCCATATAACTCAACTAACACAACTTCTACCACATGATTCTTAGCAAACATGTGAAGGTCAGAGACTAAAATTACTACAAGGGAAGAGAAAACTTCACAATACAGTAATCCAAGCGAAATAGACACAACACACAATGAACCAGAATCAGCTTGATCAATAAGGGGTAAAACATCTACACAGTTATTGATTGTAAAAGAGGATAAACATGAATTACACAAAATGAGGCACAAGGTAATTACAATAATAGCAAGTTGTCATAGAATCAGAAGAGAAGTAGATGGATGAGAGAATAGACATAGGAGAAAAAAATACTACAAGTATCAGAAAATTTCTAACAAAGCATGCCTTCTACATTCTTCCCAACCTTGTTTTTGCAACTGCAACTTTTCAGTTATATATATAGCTATGACCATCTTGGGATCCCTTAGGATGCAACAAGCTTCAGATGATCATGAAAACCCTAACCCTAAAACATAGGAGAGAGAAAAAGAGAGAGAAGAGACGGTGGAGAATGACCGAGTCAAAACAGATATTCATGGATATTTTCCTGACCTTCTCGATCTGGCAATTGGAAATCAGATTCGGTAGACGGCGGCTAGTAGCATTTACATTCACTCTGAATAGTCATGCACACCTGTTCACCTATACTCCTTTGCAATAACTGCCTCTCTTGTCCATGAACAGTGCATGGCCAAGTGTTCATCCTCTCATCGCCCAGGACTTCTTCTCCTTCCTCGTGGCACTTTTAGAAACTCAGTCATAACTCTGTTCTTTCCTGTAACACACTGAAACTTGTCCTGATCACCGTCATTGAAACAAAACTACCCAAATGTCGGCAGACTTCCCTATGCATGACCCCTGTGACTAGAAACCCCTCTGATCAAATCTGGAACACGAGCACAGAGAAACCATGGCTGCTGAGTGCTTTCCCCTGTCATCTTGCCGCCAGAACTTCAAATTCAAAATCAGGCAACCACGTGACAACGGCTAGTCTCTAAGTCGCAGAACTCAGTCATTAATCATGGTTATATCTCATGACCCAGTGACACTGTGCTTTTCTTAACCCCTGGCCAACCTGAGTTACTTCTGGTGACATCCCGACTAAGTAAAATCAAAGTCACGAAGAGATTTTCTTAACTCACCATCCGTCCCGCGACCCAGCGCCTGACTGCTACTCTTTCATTGTCACGGCTTGTCGCCTGATCACCAGATGCTCATGTTTCTTATCCAGATAACACGACAACCCTTAGTCGCTGAGTCGGGTGATCCTGAGTCTTTACCTTTAACTTGAAGCACGTGCCCTTTTTCCTTTCTAGCGACAATCCTACTGCCCTTAAATTATCAGGAGACTTCACGACTGAGGGATGCATACCTTAGTCTTGTTATCGCATGATCCTCCTCCTTCATCAAGTGATCAGGCGACAACCATGAGCTCCATGACAGGTGTCATCTGTTCTTTCGTCCACTTTATAGATTATGGAAATCTGACTCACCGTCCCTATCTAGCGACATCCTGACTGAGTATAATCGACTAACATCAAATAGTTAGTCACTAGGTCATGATTGTTATCCACTAACCGCCATTTAATCACGAGACCACGCGACTGAAGAAAGAACCCTGACTGTTTGACTGAGCTGATCCAGCGATCATGCGACATGAAGTAGGCACAAGGTCGGGAGACATTTCTTTGACCTGCCACTTCTTCTCGCGATCACCCGACTTCGGGTGGGTCCCATTCTTTTTAAAGCTTATTACATGGAATCAAGCGACAACCCGACTAAAGAGAGATCGCCAAGTCTCGAGTCACTGATAGAATATTCCATTTTGTAAAGAGACTACGCGACACAAGGCAAAAGCGAAGTCGGGAGATGATTAAGCATATTCGATTCTGGTAAAGCGATCAAGTGACCTGACCATATGGCACATGTCTTAAGTGGCTAAAAAAGGTAATGATGAAATAGAACGAGCCAAGGCTTAGGGTTTATTACATTGTTTGCATGAAAGACTGAGGGTTTAGACATGAAGCCTGGAAAACAAGACAGAGGAAACAAGGTAGGGCAGACCAGGTCAAAGCACAGAAAGAGAAAATCTGGGCAACAGGTGGTTCTAGCCAACCACCATGGTAATAAGGACTAATGAAAAAGTCCCAAGTTTGATTTGGTGCATGATTAGAGGTAAGAGTGCTTAGTGTCATGTTTTTTGTTTGTTCAATTAGGCTCTAGTGTTTAAGTCCTAAAAAAGTCAACATAGGTCAAAGTTTGACCAAGACTCCAAAATGGAGTGGCATTTATAATTTTGATGTTTTTAAGTGTTTTAAGGTCTAATGGAATGATTTAGAGTCGAATTGAGAAAGTTAGGTTAGTAGAACATCAAATGAGAAAAAGTTGTAAAAGTTGCTCATAACAACTTTGCAATTTTGCAAAGTTGTCATGACAACATTTCCTAAAATCTAGGAAATGGCTTTAATGGTGTTCTAATCCCAACCTAGGTGTCCAAACATACGGGGATAGACTATTTAAGCCTAGAAAAACCCTAATCTAAGGGTTGGATTGGTTATCGTACGGACTATGTTTTGAAAAGGAAAAGAATTGGACTGTGTTTTGTAATAGAGCCTTCATCCAGACATTTAATGGATTGAATGGACTAAATTAATGCATTGAGACTTTGAGGTTTATTATTTAATTGACTTCTATTGAGCTAGTTTGGTAGTTTAGTTCTTTAGTTAGCCATTTTGTAAATTTCTTTAGTTTCACTGGTTCGCTGGTTTGTTTAGAGTCAGTCATGTAAAAATGAGTCTCACTTGGTGGTTGAAATTAAATGGCCACTTGGAATCAAGTTGGGGATTATGTAAGTAGTGTAAATATGTATTTTAGAGTCTGTGTATGTAGGGGAGATAATTTTTCCAACAAGCCCTAGGCAAGTATAGTGGTATTCTGGTTAGGAGCTTGTTCAGTACAGAGGCAAGGGAGCTTGCTAGATGGATAGGTTTGAGCCAATAAATGGTGGAGAGGTGTAGGGGAATGTGTCCTAGACATTTTAATTTAAGGAGGAGGGCCAAAGAGTTCATTTGAGAAACTATTGAAAGAAAACAAACCAGACTGGACCACATGCCCTAGACACCCTTGAAAATAGGGTTTGGTGGAAATCATGTGTATGGGAAAATTGAAGACCGAAAACCTAGAAAATCCTTGAGCCTAGGGTGGTCTTATAAAAAAATCCTCAAATAGTTTAAGGGTTTTTTAAGGATATTTGTGAAGAAATACAAGAATTTAGTTTCTAGGAGACCTAATTGGGCAAAAAGGGCTACAAGGCCTAAAACTAGAAAACTTGGAACTCGATTGGAAACCTATGAAAGAAACAAAAGGAATGGATCAAGAATGCTGAAAATTAAAGGGGGGATAGTGAAAAACCCCATTTCCATTTCTAAGAAAAATTTGGGAACATAGGTACAAGTTTGAGCCTATGGATGCACATTAGGCATTGTGAAGGAGGGGAGTGAGTTTTAAGTTGTTGGAGAGATCTAGTAGGAGTAGAGGAACATAGAATTGACCTCTAGGTAGGATAGAGTGAATTACCCTAGGAAGACCATAGAGAATGTATTGAGAAGAGAAAGAGTGCTCTTGTGAGCTCTATCTCCCCATCATATCACCTAAGGTAAATTTTTTTGGTTATCTAGTTATTCTTGGAAGACCTTGGTCAGCCACCACTGATGTTCATATTAGTTGTAGATCAGGTAACATGACAATTTAAAATGGCCAAGCAATCAAGAAGCTAGCATTATATCCTCCTGCCCAACTCCAGCCAGATCTGAGTACTCATATTTGGCCAGATCTGGGAGATGAGGAAGAAGAGCTAAATTTTGTTGCTCAGATAATGATGTTACATAGACAATCCTTCCTGAAATTGTAAGAATAAGATGATGTGATTCAAAGTATCCTTACCAATGAGTGTGTCATAGGAAAATATATTTCTGAAAGCTCTTTTCTATAGTTGTGTTCCTATGAGGACTCTATTTTTCCAGTAGGTCCTGATATTATACATCAATTACTACCCTGTGAGATAGCTACAAGACCAATCTCTAAAGTATCAATGCTAGAGCTAACAACTAATGTGGAACTTTCTCCTAGTCACAATCTTCATGTTAACAGTAACCTGCCACCAAAACAATTGGCATTGTTAACTCAACTCCTTTGTAAGCATGAAAAATCATTTTGTTGGGATTATGGAGACATCAAAGGCTTGAACCTAAAGCTCTATACACATAGAATCTAAATCAATGAAGGCAGTCTACCACTTCAGCAATCTTAGAGAAGAATTAACCCATCCTTAAGAGAAATAGTAAAAACTGAGTTGCAAAAGTTTTTGGATGCTAGTTTTATTTATCCAATATCTGATAGTAAATGGGTATCACCTTTGGTCATTGTTCCTAAAAAGGGGGGCAAATGGATAATATGTGTAGATTATAGGGAATTTAAAAATGCAACAAAGAAAGACCATTTCCCCTTGCCATTTATTGATCAAGTTCTAGACACCTTAACTGGGAAGAAGTAATTCTCTTTTCTCGATGGATACATCAGTTATGATTAGATTAGTATTGCTCCAGAGGATCAGAAGAAGACAAAATTTACATGCCCTTGGGGAACATATGCATATTCTATGTTATCTTTTGGCTTATGTAATGCACTAGCTACTTTCCAAAGAGCTATAATGAACATTTTTGTTGACATATCACATGATTATGTGAAATATACATGGATGACTTCACTACATTTGGTGTTACTTTTGAGGAAGCTTTCAAGAACTTGGAAAAAGTGTTGATCATATGTCAAGAACACAACATGTTTCTCAACAGTGAGAAATATTTCATGCTGATGTAAGAAGAAGTGGTGCTAGGACATTTCATTTCAGAATATGGCATCCAGGTAGACCCTACAAAAACTGAGGTAATTCTCACATTGCCTACACCTACTAAGAAAAAATATGTAAGATCATTTTTAGGACATGCTAGCTATTATAGGTGCTTCATTAAAAATTTTAGTCAGATAGCTAGCCCTCTATACACCTTTCTTAGAAAAGAGGTTGAGTTTTCATGGACATCAACTTGTGATGAATCCTTCCTGCGCGCAAGTCACTTCTGACAACTACACCAGTACTTAGGGGGGCTAATTGGTCTTTAGCATTCCACATACATACATATGCTTTTGACTATGCAATAGGTGTTGTCTTAGGAAAAAATTCTAATAACCTTGAAAATGCAATTTACTATATCAGCAAGAGTTTACATGGCCCAGAGTTAAATTACACAACTACTGAAAAAGAATTACTGGCAGTAGTTTATGCTTTGAATAAATTATTCTATTATCTAACAAGCTATCCCATCTTTTTTCATACTAACAATGCAGAAATCAAGTATCTTATGAAAAAACCTACCATCTTAGGAAGGCTAGCAAGATGGCTTCCTCTTTTGCAAGAATTTGACATAACCATCATTGACAAGCCAGGGAAAGCAAATGTAGTAATTGATTACTTACCCAGACTCTAGACTTCTAACAATGATACTATTTTGATAGATGACACATTCCCTAATGAATATTTGTTTCATATTGCTGTCAAGAGTCCATCGTATGCTGATATAGATAATTACCTTGCAACTGACAAAATGCCTACACATTTCTCTCCTAAGGATAGAAGAATTCTTTTTGAGAAAAGATTTCAATTCTTTCGGATTGACAATACACTATAATACATTATTCTAGACCAAGTCATGAGAAGGTGTGTACACAAAGATGAAACATATGATATCCTCCATGCTTGTCATGATGAGCCATGTGGAGGATACTTTGCAGCTAAGAGGACAACTCTGAAGATCTTAAGAATAGGTTATTACTGGCCCACAAATCACAAAGATGCAGCCAATTATACAAGAAAATGTGATAAATGTCAGAGGGTGGGTCATCCAAAAAATTAGATGAAATGCCTTTACATCCACAAGTGGTTGTCACACCAATTGAAAAGTGGAGCATGGATTTCATTGGTCCTATAGACTCCCCATCTAATGGAAAATCCTACATTTTGGTATGCATCAATTATCTAATCAAATGGGTGGAATTAAAGGCCATGAAGCATGCATGGGATCATAAGATAGCAGAGTTTTTGTATGAGGAAATCTTCACCCATTATGGTGTTCCAAGAGATCTTGTAACTGATCAAGGAGCACAATTCACATCCAATCTTATTAGAGAACTCATGAAGAAATACAATATCTGACACAGGAATTCTAGTACCTACCATCCTCAAGCCAATGGTTAGGTGGAAGTCACTAACAGAGAGATTGAAGCCATAATAACGAAAATAGTTCATCTGCACCGCCATGAATTGAGCAGTCGACTCTCATAAGCAGTTTGGATATGCAAAACAACATGGAAGACAACCATTGGTTTCACTCCATTTGAACTACTATATGGGGAAGCAACAATGTTACCAATTGATTTTGAGCATAAAACATTGCGTACCACTCTGGAGTTAAATATTGACCTTCCTACAACACAGAGAGACAGACTGCTACATCTCAACTCCTTGGATGAAATGTGAAAATCTACATTGGAGCGTACTAAGATAGTATAGAAATAGAGGTAGAAGTGACATGATTCCCATATTAAGAATAAAAAAATTTCAAGTCCGTGATTGGGAATTATTGTATGATTCCATATTCCAAGAAATACTAGGAAAGCTACAGATAAGATGGTTGGGACCATATGAAATAGACCATGTCTTTTCCAATGGAGCAGTCTAGTTGATAACTATTGACCCAGTACACTTCAAGCTATTGGTCAATGGGCATCGAATTTTTCTGTATCATTAGCCCCAGACCAAAGAAGACTTCTTGCAGCAATTCAGACATCCAACTCCAAATGAGAAACATGTAAAACTTCCTGTAGCAGAGGGTGCAAACCTTCTTCCTGAAACTTCAACATAACATTCCTTCATGCATGCTCATAATAAAAACTTCATTTTCAAATGAATTTCTATTCTCCCTTCATATTCTATATTATTATTCTCAACCCATTATTTTTCTTTACCTTCCACCCACTCATCTTCCACGTCACCACCTCTTTCCATATTTCTATGTTTCAAATAAGAGCCACATCAGCTAACACATGCAGCCTCCATACTTACTCCACTCTCACCACCTTTTCCTTCTTGTGTGCATGGTAATTGAATGATAGGTACAACTATTCAAATTTCTTTCCACTTTTACCACATATACTTTGGTAATTATATCTAGCACTGTGATAAATCTATGATTAAGGCACTAAGCGAGTTCCTCACCCCATACCAAGTGTGACAAGTGTGGACACTTGTCCTAATTTTGTAGGGGGCAGGGAAGTGTATTAAGTTTACATGTCATTTCTAGTTGTCCCTCTCACTTCTCTTAAGATTACCTGTCAACTCAATTATGTAATTTTTCCTTGTCTCATTAAGTCCCTTTACTATCTTGCACAAGTTTCATACTATTATTCCCTAATTATCCCAGATTTTCAGACTTCATGTGACTCGGAAGGACATAATTAAAATATGTGGTAACTTGTACTTAAACTCACAATTAGAGTTACAATTTCTTCTATAACAGAATGATTACAAGATAAAAATTCATAGTTCTAAGAAGAGTAGTTTGAAAAATTAATTCAGGGTGATTCAAAGGGGAATAAGGTATTCAGAAATTGCAAAGTAGAATAAATTGAGGGTTTGACAAGATATAGTAGAAATTTGAAGGAAAATATGTGGAACAAATGGGAGGGAAGCTGCAGTGGCATGAGTCCATGGTTCATGGTGTTCTACTCATAGATATTGAAATAGTGCGAAGGTTCAATTCGTGTGGTTGGCTGGGGTATTTCCTGCAACTAACAGAATTTGATGATGAGATAGCAACAAAATTCATGAGTACATTTGAAGAGGGAAAGGTAACCATATGGGTTTTAACAGTTATCAAAACAAAGGAACACATATCAGAAGTAATTATATTGCCAGCAATTTGGGAACATTATCTCAATGAGCATGACACTAAGTCAACTAGAGCCTAGTTTACTCTTCCTACGAGCCCTCCATTGGAGATTAACAAGAAAGGATGCAAATGCATGTTTCTCCCTCCACCATTCAATGAGTTGGCTACACACATTATAAGGTACTTGACCTTGAGGGAAGATTTTCAAATTTACATGCACATCATTTCAAATTACTTACCTATGTAAGGCATAGTCTTCTAGTAAATGTTCCCAATTTCTTGTATAACATGCTAAGTATTAGTGCCAAAGAGACCCAAAAGGGGAATGCAAATTCTATCTCCCACCATGCCCTAATTAAACTGTTAGTTGAAAAATCCCTTAGGGAAGTCTCTCCTTTGCCATGGTTAGAATTTGTTTAGGTTAAACCTTACAACCTCAAGTTGTGCCTATTGAGAAACCCAGTAATGATAATGTAGCACCCTCTGAGCCATCTATTGAACAAGCCACCATAGAAAGGGGAACCCAAAAAAATTAAAGAAAATAGACCTTCACCTGCTCCTAAGAGCCATGCCCCTACCTCTTCTCAGAAGAGAGGAAAATGAAAATTAGGTGAAGAAAACTTATGTTCCTACAGCTGAACCACAAAACCCCACAGCTTCAAAAGGAAAGAAAAGGAAACTGGCTCCTGTAGTAGCTACTCCTGTAGCAACTACTCCTGGAGCCGAGAGGTCGAATAAAGCTAGTAGAAAGAAGGCTATGGAGATTGAAGATACTCCCGTACAAAGAATTCCTAGGAGGAGAGGACAAATTCCTCAAGTATCTCTAGAGTGCCAATTTGTTCCTTCAGAGAAAGCTACTCTAGAACCCCATGTATAATTTATTCCAGATAATTCCCCAGCTCAACCTGAAATCCTAGACCTTTCTCAAAATTTAAATGAGAAATGTGACAATGAGCCTACAATATGTCAAAATGAACTTGAAGAGTGTCATCAGAATGTTCAAGAAAGTGATGAGGAAGAAGTTCAAATGCCTCAATAGTCATCCCACTCATAGAATGTCATAGTGCTTTATCAAAGGACCTGGTTCACCAGCTATTTAGAGCAAGCATGTAAAGAGCAGAGGAAAAAGAATAATCAGTTAGAAGACTGTGGCCCACCTACATTGCAATCCCTTCTCTTTGGCTTGTATAATAAATTTGTTCTTAAAACAATCCTATGGAAGGAAGGAAAGGAAAAAATGCAAAGAGTGATAAATGACCAAAATGAGGAAATCAAAGAACTAAAGGAGCAATTCAAAATGCAAAAATAGAGAATGGATCATGCCTTTACATTAGCGGATCAGATTATCACTTGTAGACCTCCTCCCAGGGTATACATTATTTTTTTAAAATAACAGTTCCTTTTTTTCAACTGATGATGACCTTGAAGAACATAGATTCTGAGTTCAAAACAACCCAAGAATTATATGGCCTATACCAAACCCTTCTTTCCTAGCAGCAGAACCTTCTCTGTGAGTTATACATGCACAAATTCATTATTCCCAAGGAGACTAAGTGGAATCCTCTATTTTATATTGGGGATATACATCTGAGGACATTAATGTCTTGGATGCATAATGAAGAAAATTATGAAAGGCAGCTAGACAACTACAAGGACCAAGAGAAGACCGAACCTAACCTATGGAAGCATAAAAGTAGAGACTAAGAAGAAGATTTTAAATATCAAGGAAGAGGTTTATGCAGAATATCAAGGGATGTCCTATTTCTCTTAACAAAGAGCCCTGTCTAGTACCAAAAATATATGGAATAGACTGCCAGAATCATTCAAGAAATCAGAGCCGCACGGTCCTATTAATCTTGAGGCAGCAATTCATAGAGAACCAAAGTATATCAAGTTAGGCAGACAGATCAGGCACAATCTTTGGTGTCCCCTTACTATTTAGCCACCTATGCTTCTATGGCCTATTTATGACATCAATGCTCCCAAGTTGGATCAACTATAGGAGGATTATAGGATGGACTTCTGAGAGAAAACCAGAGGGTTCTACTATACCTTTAAGAGTAGAAGAAGAGGAAAGAAAAAGGTCAAGGAGTTCAGATGAATTGGAAAAAAATGTAATGCTTGAGGACAAGAATTTTACTTATAGGGGGTAGATGATGGGACAATAATTTGTCTCTATTTTATGTTAATATTTATACTTTGTTTAAAACATTACCAAGACATTTGTGAACCTTTAATTAGTATTTGAACTTGTGATAAGTACAGTTGGAACCACCTAGCCTATGGGTAGCTAATATTTTTCTATTTTTCTAAACATTATATATCTATCGTATTATTTAATATAACTATTTGAATGTGTGTTCTAATATATGGATTGAGTTGACTAGTTGACTTGATTATATATCTGCAAATGCTACTAACCTGCTAGGAGAAGGAGCAGCTTGAGAGAGGGTCGACTACATTGAATAGGAGGCATTGAAGTCCCAGCTATGATGGGGAGAACTATTATGGCCGCAAGACATGCCTGCTACAATGGAGGAGCCATCATCTCAGGGAATATAGGAAATAACTCTTCTATATTTCCTCTCAGCGGTCAATATATTGATGAAATGGTTATCCAAACTTTATTACACTCTATCATGGGTTGTTACAATATCCTTCCTCTATGGTGTGATTTAATCAGACCTTATCTATATTCTTTGAATAAACATCAATCCTCTATATAATGGGATTTGATTGTTCTGATTAAGTAAAAATAGGTTTTACAAGGACCTAAAACCTTTAAATAGAGTAATACAAATATTCACAGAAAGTACAACAACAACTATGTTGAGGCACCAAGAAAAGACAGCGGACAAAAAAAGCCAGCAGATAGAATAGCTAGAAACAGTCCCAAAGATAATCATAATAAATAGGGACAACACAAAAAAGGGGAGGGCCTAGGAAAAAATAGCTACATGCCATCAACCATTTGCTGTTCCTGAATCACCATAACCTCCATCTGATTGATAGTATTTTTGAGGTCACCTTTGTCCTTCTCTTTTTCCTCCCTTGGGCTTGCCTTTTTAGTGCTAGCCCTAGTGTGGGTTCCTGGGCCAGCCAGATCTTTGACAACATGGCTATCCTTATCACCAGTATCCTACTCCAACTTCTCCATTAAGCTCTTGGCCAGCCCTATGTAAGCTTTGAGACTCTTCAGAGATTGATCCCCAATCTTACGAACTGTGTGTTGGAAATACAATAATGGGAAAGCAAGATACTAAGAGGGGGGGTGAATCAGATCTTTAAAATTAAACACTCAAAGTAAACTTGATCCACATCCATACATATATGAATCTAAGGTAATCTCAGTAATATCAGATAGCAATCATACAATGAAATAAATAACGCATAAAAAAATAACTCGGTAACCCAGAAACCCAAATAGGTAAAACTGGGGTGGGGATGACACCCACAAAATTCTCCACTACTACAGTAACAAAGTGTACCTATTAAGGTTACAAATGTTTGATTACAAAAAGTAACCTACCATGTTGAAGGTCTACCCAGTTAAGAGCTTAAGATCATTACAATCTACCCTGTTAAAGGATTTGAAACTTACAATGAAATAAGCACTCTATTAGGAGATTTAAGAAAGGTCTGATAGAACCACTCTTTCAAGAGATTTTCTCCTGATACAATGATTATAATGTCTCAAGTATTGATCCTTTGATGTGCACTCTAATGTTGATGATGGATCTCCTCTTTCCAGTACCTTCTATGATCTCATAATCTGATATAACTTTACTCTGATGTTCATTGTGTTATTACTCTACTTGATCTCTCCTTCTTAACAAAATAACCCTCTATGCATTTCACTTCAAAATGCAGTCACTAGACTATTCGTCTACTCTCTCCTTACACACTTACAAAATAGGGTTTAGAAGCAATCTAATATATCTGTTCAGATCTGATAGTGAGATCTAGATCAATGATCAAGATCTATTACCCATACCTTGATGATATTATAATTAATATTTTATAATGAGTCATGCATAGGATAAAACAATTAAATGCATAACTCTGTATAAGAATATTAAATGCATACATTAGTCGGCCCAAAAAGATTATACAAGTCAGCCAGATCACTTATCGTTGAAGTTTGTATCATTCCAGACATGTATACAAAAAATGTCTTTCTCGGCACTTGACTGTCTGTCACTTAGTACTTAATATCTCTATGTCCTACTCAACTCGGCAATGTAACTCAGCTCAGCAATGTAACTAGGAAAACTGAAAACTACTCGGCAATGTTGCTCGGCCTTGCATAGTTTTAGCTCAGCCACAGTGATAGCCAACTAAAACTACCTAATTGAATGACTAAGGGTTGGTCACTAATCATCAACAGAACTAGAGATTAACAATCTCCCCCTTTGATATTAGTGGCAAAAACACTTATCATTACTTCTGTACATTTCATCAAAATATTGCCTAAGTATACAAAGTACTCCCCCTAGGAATATACTCTAAAATAATATACAAGTGTACCTATACTATACTGATGTATCATTCTGTATCCGTTAATACTTCCTTACCATCTTCCCTACTAACTTCCCACTTGTTTTGTTCATTTATTGTTGGTGGAGTTAAGTTGTACTTATCCAAAAATTGTTTATGAAGCTGCAGAGTGGATTCAAATGTAGTATCCCATCTTTCCTTTGCACTCTTCATAACTTCCAATTTTATTTCTAGCTCGGCAGCTAGACTTACTAAACTTTCTGTAGTCGATAGATTTGCACTTCTCTGTGATAACTCCTTAGCTTTTGAAAGTTCATTTTGTGTTACTTCCAAGTGAGGCAACAGACTTGTCTAAATAGTTATCAGTTTGGCCCTTGTTCAACCATCTTCAGCCATAAGCTCGACTATTCTCCTTTGTGCATTTATCAACTTATTAAAATGTAAAGAACTAGAGGTAGTATCTTTACCTAAAGTACTACTAGTTGATCTCAAATCTAATTGTAGCTTCTCAACAAGTTGTAGATTATCCTTTGTGAAAAATTCAACATCACATAATTTTTTGTACAAAGAATAAACATTAGCTGTAACTTTCTCTAAAGTTTCTACAAGAATAGAAAGTTCAACCTGTTTAGTTCTATCTCTTCTAAGATTTTCTCTAGAACTTTGCTCTCAAATCTTCTCCTGGACTATTGTAGAAGCTTCTCATTGTTGTCTATGTCTTCATCTATTACTTTCAGTACAATGTTGACTAGCTGATCAATGATTGGAGCTTGAGGCATTTCATCCTCTAAGTCAAAAGCCTTTGTTAATATGTCTTTGATGTCATGCAACACCTGCTTTTGCTTTTTTTCTATCTTTATCTCTTCCTGTCTCTTCTTCCTATTAAGAAATTCTTGAAGAGTCCCTATTTTTTCAAAATATAACTCAATGGGATCCCATTGTGGAATCACAATGACTTCATCTAATGTTACATCTAAAATCTGAGACTTCTTCTTGAAGATTTTCTTCTTCTTCAATTATGGAGAACTTATGCTCAGTAGCATAATATCTTTCCCTTTGACAGTGTTAATATCTATTGCCTCCTTTAATTCTGTCAATATTGTTTGGGGGTTTGGCATACTCCCAATTTTAAGACCTGTAGGAGTGGATGATGTAGAGTGTGGTAGATCAACCAACACTTGTGTTGCCTCTTCTTCTTTAGGCTTATCACCAGTATCCTTTATCCCTACTCCACTATCTAAGACTATTTTAACATTTCTAAAATAGGTGGATTCTGTGAAGTTACCTATTGTTCATTTGTTTGTTGTTTCTCTTCACTTTTCTGATTATTGGCAACTTCAAGTATCTCATCAGATGCTGTGGACTTTTCTTCTTTAGTATCAGTTTCCTTAATAGGTGAATCAGTGTCTTTTCCACTCAACATCTATTATTCCTTTCCATTCAAATTGCTTGGATCATCAACTATATAATCCATAGGACTATCTGCAGTTAGATCAACAGAATTTGTTGCATCCAATGCATCTTTGGTCTTGTACTATTCTATTTCAATTTGATCTTTAAGTATCTGTGGTTCAGGGGTAGTCTTTACTTCAACTTCTTTTTCTTTTTGCTCAGATGTCCCTTCACCAGATTTCTTGTCTTTTGGAATGATCAGTCCAAAGATCTCTTTCCAAATCCTTGTGCTTTTCTATACTACACCTTCTATATCATTCTTCACAACAACATAGCCTCTGAGTTTAGGAACAAACCTACTCTTATAATCCTCAATGAATTTGGTTCGTTGTTTTGAAATTAACTCAGGTATTATCTTGGCTAGAGTTCCTTCCCTAATCTATCTTTTAGTGGCAAGTGCAAATTCCCATTTTCTCAATAGAAAATCATAAATTTCATTGGGCACATGATTTCCTATCTCTGTAGGAGTCAATTTGAAAGTACTCATCATGTCCAAGAGTGCTTCCTGAACTTTGTGCCTATCTATTGTTTTCAAATTTTCATACTTAATGAACTTAAATGTTGCTAACCCTACTAAATTCCTCAAAGTATCACATACCTCATCAATACTTGCTGGTTTCTTGAATTGAGCTTTAGGTATGTTGTTGGGTTCATTAGTTTCTGTCTTCTTCTCATCACTATCTGTCCCCAAATTTAATCTCCTTCTCAGTCTCTTTGCTGGCTTACTCAGCTCAGCCTTAGGAGAAACCTTTGCTTCCTTTCTAGAACTACTTTCTGCAACTTTCCTTTTACCATACACTTTTGTTTGCACTTCTACAAGGGAAGTAATAGTAGATGCTCTTGTCCTTAGATGATTTTCTACAGGAGGTGTGACTTTGGGTTTGGCTCTGCTCAGCTTGGTTACTATAACAATTGATGGTTTCTTTCCCTCATCTTTCTTAGTAACCTCTTCTGATGCACTAACTTCCTCCTCCATAGATATATCCTCACCTTGTCCAGTGTTCAAGCCTAGAGGTGCATCTTTAGGTTCTCCATCACTACCTAAGACAACCATTTTCTTTAGGTTTTTCACTATCTTCTTTCTTTTCCTCTCCATAGTTCCTTCATTCAAACTTCTAGAAATTTTAGCCTTAGCTTCATCAAAATTTCCAAATCTCTCTAATGTGGTGTCAATTTCCTTGGCTAGGAGTGTAGTGATGGTAGCTGATGCTTCATCAACATTGATTTCATATGGAAATGGCTCTAAGCATGTTATCCTAGGAGTCACTGCCTTGATATAAGTATTATCTGTATCAACTAGAAAATAGATTTCCTCATAGTGCTTCTCCACTTGTGACTTAGGAATCCTAGTCCTTAATCTCATTCTCTTCTTGAGTTCTACAAAATAGCTCCCCATTATGCTATTGAAGTTACTCCCTAGTTTCTCTATACATTCACTAATCTGAACTGTAATGGGTCTATCCTTTTTCCCAGTGTAGGAAATGTATCTTGAATGTAAAAAAATATACTTTCTAGTAAAGAACCAAAATTACATGATGAGCTCTTAGCCTTTTTGATTGATGCAAGGTTCTCGGCTAATTGTGTCTGCTAGAGCTCGAAAAGATCATGTGTATGATTCTTCTTGACAAATTTCCATGTCTGATCAACTACTGTAAAGGGAACACTATCCAATCTGTTGGACTGATAGAATTTGTGTGCAATTACCCTTACTCCAAAGTAAAGTTCTAGGTCAGTAATTGTAGAGATAGTCATACCTCTGTTGTTCCATACTACTCCTGTGTTCAATGTAATTTCCTCTTTGGTGTTATCCCTCGTGGTCCATTTTTTGTTTACTATCGGATATCCAGTCACTCAGTGAATCATGCTTCTGGTGATCTTGACTGGTCCATTATCCAACCACATGCACATGTCATGAACTTGGCTAAGGATAACCTTAATCGATTCATCTTTGAAACCTTGGGGAAAATCTAGGGAATTAGTTAACCCTTTCTCAGCTAGATGTTTGAATTCTGCCTTCAGAACTCCATTTATAAACAATTTTCTATAGGATTTCCTCAATTCATTATCTCCTACTTCTCCAATCTTAACCATATAACATGATCGAACATCATGGGTCATGAGTACCTTGGGTGGAATGGATGAGAGGGCTCTCGTTAAATCACTCTGAGTTTCACTTTCAGGAACAACTCGAAAGTTGAGAGGTTCGCATTCATCACTCCGTATCAATTGAATTTGTTTTGGTTTTGCCTCCATACTCTTAGCTGGTGTGGAAGAACTTGCAGCCATCAATTTGAAATTAGGGTTCAAGAGATGTAAAATAGTGTACCTTAGCAAGTAGCTCTTCGCACTGTTCATTGTTCACATTAATATTTCTGATGACACGCTGATGAAATCTTTGATGCTAAACTCAGTTAGGATCAATTCTGCAAATTACTACAATCTCTTTGTTAAATAGTAAAAATTGCAAGGTCAAAAATGAAATGTCAACTGTTCATCCTTTATAAGCTTTGAAAGGTCAAGGTAGGTGAGCATTGAATGTTCTACACATTGGGTTAGTGCAAGCCAGTTGTCCTCGGCTTTAACACAACTTGCATCCCACTCGGCTCACTAAACTTGGCCTTCACAAAATTTACTCGGCCAACAAAACTTGGCACTCACTAAAGAACTCGCCTTTAATGTCCATGATTGATGCTTGGCATCTATAGTGCAATTTTCTCATCTCGACATTTTTTCTTCAAAGTATGTCTTGGTGCATCTTAAAATATGCAAATATGGACTTCTGTACATTTCATGTTAGGAACTGATGTAAGATAAGAGTTTTAAATTATAGCTCCTTACATACCTCTTTTACTTAGTTGGAGATGATGTGATCATTTGATCTATTGGATTGGGTGATCTCGGCTTCATTGGCTTCACTGCTGCATGGTTCAGACTTCTTAACCCATGTCTTGTTCATTTGTTCTCTAATTTTCTCAATAGTGGGTGCAGGTACTCTAGTCTTACAATCTTTCCTTGTATGTCCAATTTTTAGACAACTGTGACAAACTAGGCTTCCATTCATCCAAATTTTAGACTTTCCTCTAAAATGTGTCCTTATGCAGTTTTCTAGAACATGTCCATACTCACCACAGTGGTGAAAATGATGCCATGTATTGTAATCCCAATTGTAAGTATTGCCTTTTCTTGGTGATTTCTCTTGTACCTTTGATGTCCATTGATGTTTACCTTTAGATCTGCAATCTTTTGCTCTATGACCATATTTGTGACAATTATAGAAATTACCATTGAGTCTAGATGTTTTTCTTGCCTTTGTATTACATTCATTCGCTTGATGTCCAAATTTATTATAGTTAAAGCAATAACCATTAAAGTTAGATTTTGGATTGGACTTACCATTCTTGCTTTGGCAAATGTTTGTTGTATGACCTGGTTTTCCACAGTGGTGACAAACAGTTTTCTTGTTTCTCAACTTTGCATTCCTTCTTTCACCTATCTTAGATGATTCTCCATCTTCAGTGGTTGTATGTTGTTTAGTGTGACCTAATCCAGAAGAATCTTTAGGTCTTCTTGATGCTTCCACCAATTATTCAAAGTAGCTCATAGATACACTCGGATCATTCACTTTGTTATTAAGTTCTTTCTCAGATCTCAATTCATCTTTCAATTGACTGTTCTCAGATCTAAGATTTACAATCTCCAAATCTTTCCTATTGATCTCCTAATTCACAAGTAGTAGTTGATTTTCCATGTCTACTTGATTGGCTGTCAATGTTTTCACATCATGTGTTCTTTCATCAAGTCTGGTAGTCGTCATTCTTTTGTCTTCTTCTACCATAGCCTTGTCATCTTCAGGTTTCTTTTTCTATTCAAAAAATTCACACATTCTTATTGATTGGGCTTTTTGTTCCTTTTTCAAATTTTTGACTTCTTCACATAGTGCACTGTTCTTTTCCAGTAGATCTTCTATTGCTACATCGCTCTTAGTAGAATCTCCATTCGGAAATAGATTTGTGGTGTCCTCTTCTTGATAATGATTGTCATTCATTAGTTTGGCCAAATCTTTTCTTGCTGTCAAGGACTTGTTTAATTCTTGTCTGGCAGTCTCAAGTTGTTGTAGTGCAAGCTGAATATCAATCTTTTGATTCTCAATGACTTTACCCATCTTGTAGATCTCCATCTCAAGATCTATATTCTCAAGCTAATTATGACCCTTTTTGAGAACTGAGCTTTGATACCAATAGTTGGAAATCAATAATGGGAAATAAAGATACTGAGAGGGGTAGGTAAATCAGATATTCAAAATTAAACACTTAAAGTAAACTTGATCCACATCCATACATATATGAATCTAAAGTAATCTCAGTAATCTCAGATAGCAATCATGCAATGAAATAAATAATGCATAACACAATAACTTGGTAACCCAGAAACCCAAATAGGTAAAACTGGGGTGGGGATGACACCCACAAAATTCTCCACTACTGTAGTAATAAAGTTTACTTGTTAAGGTTACAAATGTTTGATTACAAAATGTAATCTACCCTATTAAAGGTCTACCCGGTTAAGAGCTTAAGATCATTACAATCTACCCTGTTAAAGGATTTGAAACTTATAATGAAATAAGCACTCTGTTAGGAGATTTGAGAAAGGTCTACTAGAACCACTCTATCAAGATATTTTCACCTGATACAATGATTAGAATGTCTCAAGTATTGATCCTTCGATGTGCACTCTAATGCTGATGACGGATCTCCTCTTTCCAGTACCTTTTATGATCTCATAATCTGATATAACTTTACTCTGTTGTTCACTATGTTATTACTCTTCTTGATCTCTACTTCTTAACAAAATAACCCTCTGTGCATTTCACTTCAAAATGCAGTCACTAGGCTATTCGTCTACTCTCTCCTTACACACTTACAAAATAGGGTTAAGAAGCAATCTAATATACCTGTTCAAATCTGATAGTGAGATCTAGATCAATGATCAAGATTTGTTACCCATACCTTGATGGTATTATAATTAATGTTTTACAATGAGTCATGCATAGGATAAAACAATTAAATGCATAACTAACTCTGTATAAGAATATTAAATGCATACATTAGTCAACCCAAAAAGCTTATACAAGTTGGCCAGATCACTTATCCTTTAAGTTTGTATCATTCAAGACATGTATACAAAAACTATCCTACTGGGCACTTGACTATCTGTCGCTCAGCACTTAATATCTCTATGTCCTACTCAGCATGGAAATGTAACTTGGCTCAGCAATGTAACTAGGCAAACTAAAAACCACTCAGCAATGTTGCTCGGCCTTGCATAGTTTTAGCTCAGCCACAGTGATAGCCAACTAAAACTGCCTAATTGAATGACTAAGTGTTGATCACTAATCATCAAAAGAACTTAGAGATTAACACTGTATCCTCCATCTTGTCCACCTTGGCTTTCAGGTTCTTAACTTTTCTTACACTGTCATCTTCAGCCACTCTTTCCTAAAAATACTTGAGCTTCTTTTCCAGATTGCTGACTCTATTCACCAAATCAACCTGTGCTTCCAAATTTCCAACAGCCTCTTTCATTTCCCCTAGACACTCATCAACAGATTTCTCCCCAATACCAAAACATATTAAAATATTCATTTCCCCCCTCATACCCTCAATTTGATTCTTCAGGTCAACATTATCACCTAACATTTTTCTAATTAGACCAGAAAAATTAGTAATGCATGCTTTACCGTGGTCTAAATCCTCAGGTTCAAAAGTATTACCTGTGTCTTCATTGTGATGGGTTTCCTCCTTCCCAATGTTTTTATTTTCAAGGCCCTTCCCACAATCCTCCTTCACCATTTCTTCCTCATTCTACTCTTTATTCTTCATGGTCTCAGTAGGGTTAGTATCATCCTTACCCTCATCCTTCTCCTTGTCTTCCTCCTCATCCAAGGAAAGCATGATTTTCCGCTTACTGGGGTTTTTCCCCTAGTGGGTTTTAATATCTCCCCTCTCTTTTTTCTTAACCCCAACTTTCGGTTTAGTCCCTTTATCTTCATCCTCGGTCTCCTTTTCAGTCTATGTTTCCTCCGCTAGAGTCATCGTCATAGCCTTAGGGTTAATTTTACCCTTTTTATTTTTTCTATCACTATCCTTAGAGCTCTCATCCTCCGTATCCTTCTCACTATCAGAGATTTTGATGTGGGTTTTTTTGAGGCTTTTCGAGGAAGAAGACCCCTTTTTATACCCTTCTTAGGGGTTTTATACCCTTTTTTATCCTCTTCCTCAACCTTTGTATCTTCTTCATACATACTTTCCTCCTCATCTCCTTCTGTTTCTTCTTCATCTTTCTATTTCCTTTTAACCAGAGGTCTCTCTACCTTCTTAGACTTAAGAACTTCATAAACTAACACCATAAGCCCCTGGTGTGAGGTGTGATCCTCCTTAGGTTTCTTCTGCATGCTAGTAATGGAGAAATCAAGCAATCTGAGAAGGTAGTATGGAAAACTAACCTTTATTTTGTGTCTAAAGTGGTTAAGAAGCATGAAGTAGTGGCCTTAGGCCCTAGTGAACCTACCATCTAGAGTGATGTAGCTAATGAGCATGAATAGAACATATTGCCAGGGTCTGTAAATATGCATAGGGTCATGATAAGAGGTGCCCACCTTCACCAGCCGAGCTCTTTCCTTATCTTCCTTAGGAAGCTTCTCTTCCTCAGGAAACTTCTCCCACACCTTGTCCAAGATAAGCCTATCTCTGTAAAATTTAAGCCCTTCTGTCCCCATACCAGTCACCTCTACAATAACCTCCTCGGTGACTTCCATACACTGGTTTCCGACCATGACCTTCCCATTTTTTCTAGGTCTTCAAGAATATTCTTGTGATAGTGGAGTTGCGCCCATGAAGCCTCTCCAGGAAAATTGCCAAATCTCCCTCCACCAAAAATTTCCACACATCTTCCCTTTCACACCATTCATCATAATTTGCAGGTTCCACACGCTTCTTGTTACCTCCCATATCTCCTCTCTAGCTCAAATTATTTTCTTTGTAAATAACTCTGCAAATGTTGTTTGAAATATCCTACCTCTCTTTCATAAAAAAGAAGTGCACCCAGAAAATGTTCTACTTTGATCTATTAATTGTCACTAAGTATGTTCTCCTTAGCTGGTAATGATGACAAGTCACTTCCCCCATAAACCATTAATTAAAACTTACCATTTATGATTTATTTTTTTATTACTTCACAAATGGTCATTATTCATCAATAACTGCTCTTGAGCTGGCGTGTCAACATCACCTCCCCATTGAGTCACCGCCTCTATTTTACAAGCCATGTTGGGAGCCCAATCAGCCACCCCATTGGTTTCCCGATAGTTATGTGTCACCATACAATTATCAAAAGAATGAATTAAGGCTTTAGCCTTTTGCATAATATTGTAAATTGACCACAAAGCAGGGGTAAGAGAATTCAAGCATTTAACAATGTTGAGAGAGTCACCTTCAATCCAAACTTTCCTGCATCCTTTTTCCTTAGCCATGATGAGACCATGAAGGGCAGTAGTGGCCTCAGCAAGGTGGTTGGTCTGAAAACCAATAGGGACAGCTTTGATACCCTTACAAACCCCATTCTCATCCTTAATGACAATCCCACATCTCACCACCCATGGGTTGCCTTTCGAGGCCCCATCAAAGTTGACTTTCATCCACCCCCTAGGTGGGCATTTGATTGTTAGTTTGTAGTTAGTTGGAAAAAAATATATTGTTATTGCATTTGCACAGCAAAGTTACTCTTTCTAGTTCTGTGCATTGTTTTCATTATGATGTAATCAGTTTCTATATAATGGAGTAATTTTGGTTTACATTTTGTGTTAGTAGTTGGCAGAAGAAAACCCAAGGGGGGCCACATGGGAGGTGGATTAGATTATATTGGGTTAGATTTACTTTCAACATTTACATTATTTTAAGTAGAAGTTTACTGTTTCATTCCTGCAGCATTAAACTCATATATGTTCCTGTAGCACTTGCAAGGATAATTATAGTAAATGCTATGGGTTGATAGAATAGGTTTAAGTGAAGTTTGCAATTTTCAGCATTAATTCCATTAATTATTCATGTGTGTTTACTTTCCTACAACAATAGCATATGTCTCTTTCATGTATTTTTCCTTCCTACAGCATAGGTAGTATGACTCTTTGTGAGACTTAGTGCACATATCGTGTAGTCCCATTTCAAATATATGTCTCTAGATTGACAATTTAAATGTACTTCATGATAGGAAAAGTAATCCTTAGTTTGAATACACTATTCCTAGGAGAAGCTTTGGCATGATTATTATTACCTATTGTGAGGCGGCTCACTAGGAACCGATTTAAGATTTAAATATTTGCTTTGCAATTCCTATACATACATTATGATTGGTTAGGTAGAGTCAGAATCATTCGATCCAGAGGATGTGGTGCCTTCAAATGTTCTGAATGATGTTCCATCTTCCATGGTCTTTCTCTTCCATGTCCTATTCATCTGCTCTCTCATCTCTTCAACATTACTTTTGGTTTCTCATATGTCTCTTCCTCAGTTGGATTTTTCTCTTGGTACCTGCAATCTTTGGCAAGGTGACATGTTTTGTGACAATGGAAACATGAAATTCCCAGGTTTCTCCAAGTTCTCCTATTGTTTTTTCCATGAAGTAACATACAATTTTCTGCTATATGTCTACACCTTCCATGGACTAAACATGATATCCTTGTATTGTAGTCCCATGGTATAGATGTATTTTTTTGGTTACTTTGCATGTTTTATCAGCGCGGTGACCATTTTTCATTTCTCCTTGGTGATTTGCATTCTTCATACTTGTGACTATATTTATTGCAAGTACTACAATATCCATCAAATTTAGGCTTCCTTTTGTTTTTTATATTTCTTGATCTGCATTCAAATGCTTTGTGTCCATACTTATTGTAGTTATAGTAGTACCAATCAAACTTAGGTGAGCTCGGTGACATACCTCTTTTGCTTCTCTAGACATTTGCAGTATGTCCAGATTTCCCATAGTGGTAACAACTAGGCTTGTTTATCTTCAGTGGGGTAGAAGTGTCTTGTTTATCATCTTTCTTAGATGATTCTCCTTTCTTAGTAGTGCTCTCACTATTGAATCCAAGTCTAGTTTTTTTCTTTTAGTTGTTTCTGATCTTTGATCTATGCATCCAATTATCTTAGTGCTTCATCATTTCTCTTTAGTACCTCATTGGCTTCTTTTTCAGTTTTCAATTCACTAGCCAATCTTTCAACTTCACATTTCAATGCTTGGTTCTCATATTATTTCTTATTTATTTTAGTTTTAGACTTTCTTTTATCTTCTTTGGCTAATTTCAGTACATTTTCAACTACTCCCTTAGAGTCAAGTATCTCGGTGATTCTTACTTTTTATGCCACTTGATCTTTCTTTGTTGACTTCAGTTGCTCGGTGAGTATCTTATTCTTTTCTAAGAGTTATGCAATGGTTGATTCAACTTCCTCACTCAAACTACCCTCAGATGATATCTCAAGATTATCAACATGTTCTTGAGTGGATTTAAGTTCACTGTACAGTTGCTTCCTCACTCTCAAGGAATTTTCCAAATTTCTTTTCAGATGTTCAATCACCTCTTGTGCATTTTCTAGTTCAAACTCAAGACTACCAATCCTCTTAGATTACTTGTAACTTTCCATAGCCATGATCTTTCCTCCTAGGTGGTTAAAACCTTTTCTCAAGAGACTAGCTCTGATACCAATTGTTAGTATATTTGGAATAACTTAGGAAATTTATGTACTGAGAGTCAATACCCTTTAAAACTTTTAACCATTTATTCTGATCTATTACTGAGTTGAATATAATGCATAAGATAACATAAATTAAATATTCCAAACCATAAAATATGCAACACATAACACATAGATTTTGGTCATGGATAAATCCTTTGTTAGAGGAAAAAATTGTAGTGGGGATGACACCCACAATCCCTCACTACTAGAATAAAAGGTTTCTCGGTTAGAGCTATAAATTTATCTACTTCTGATAGCTTACCCTGTTAGGAGTACTATACAAGGTTAAGAGTACAAAAAACTTATTCATTCTACCTCGTTAAAAGATTTTACAATCTCTAATCTAAGACCTATTCAGTCTACCTAGTTAAAGGATTTACAAAATATAAGACCTATTAGGGCCTACCCACAAGTGGGATTTGTACTTCACTGATTACTACAAAATGTCTGATAAAAAAGCATCAATCAAATGTTGTCCACACTCAGTGTGTTCTATATCTCTACTACCTTATTCTACACTTGGTAGCTTAGTGTCATAAGCTCTACTTCATTCTACATACCTCTCCTCTACTTCACCTTTCAACATCCTCATCAACTCTTTCAACTCTATCAAAATTCTTAACAACAATGTCAACCCTCTGTTATGTCAACTCTCTACAATTTCAACTCTCTCTTACTCTACTCAACATTCAAAACTGGTGTCTTATACAATATTTAGGCATTTAACTAGATCTAGGGATTCAAGAATCAATGGTGGAGATTAACTGGTTAAACCTAGGTTACATCTCCAATGTCGTATGCCTTCTGAAACTTTATTGATGGATTTGCCTCATGATCCTATCCAATCATGAGTTTAGAGTCCCAATGACTCAACTAACTTTTACCTCGAATTTTGTGCAATGCTTCCTGCTCAGTGTCAAAATCCAATGTATCTAATTTCAAATGAAATGTCAACTCCAGAGTTCTCTGTAAACATGCTTTTTCTTACTCAGTAATTTTGTACTCTCTTCTAGATGTCTGTGACTGCTTAGTAACTATCCTTACATGAATCAGTATATATAGCTTTCTCAGTGCTTGATACCTGCTCAGTGCTCGGTGGATGTTGTTATGCCTGACATACTCGTCCCTACATTTTGTTGGCAAAATTTTGGGTCCCCCTTTTCTCTTTTGCCTTTGTTCCTTTTTCTTTTGTTTTCTTCCAACCTTTGCCTCTGTGAGGTCATTGTTTTCTTTTCCTTTTGGTTTCTCTCCCTCTGGGACCCAGTCCTAGAGCATTTTTGTTTCTTTGTGCCAGCCAGATTCTAGGCTCCAGATTCTCTATCACCACATCCTCTTTTGTTAGAGGGTGTGGTAGCATGGGATCCCCAGGCCTAGAGTCTGAAGGTTTTCCTTTTTCTTGAGACTTTTGAAAGGAAGTGATGTGTTTCACCCTAAGGGTATAAATGAAGTTTCACTTGTTATTTTCACATTTACCATGAATAAATTACCAAGAGCAAGTTAAGAGCAATTAGGAGAAAATTTTTGTTAAGTGTGATTTTCTTTGGGAGGTTTAATAGTGCTTCACAGTGAAGTTGGTATTCAAGCTTGTGTGTGCTTTTAGCTTCCCTACAAGGTTCAGTGTTCGTGGTCCATGAAGCTTCCTGGTTTTGTAGAGCACCTCTTTTTCTCCTCCTCCCACATTTCTTGGCATTTAAGGTAGGCCCTTCTGGTTCTCTTTTGGTCCCTTTTGTTTTTTCTTTTTTCTTTGTGTTCTGGTCTTCCTTCTCGTTGGTTTTTTTCTATTTTTGGTCTTTGTTGTCACCTCCAGTTGGTGGGATGGCTCCGTAGGAAAGTTGTCTACCTTTCTTGCACTGTATTTTCCTATAAATAGTGTAAATACTTGTAATTTCTGTAAGTAGTTGTAATTTTTGTGTAAATTATTGTAACTTCTCTGTAAATTGTAAATAGTCTATAGGATAGGGTCATTTCCTGTAAATTTCATCGTTCTTTGGCTTCCTATGTAAATTGGGTCTGTATGTTATTTTGTACATTGTTGTGTCTGACCCTTCCTATGGTGAGCTTGCGAAACTCTCCACATTGTATACCCTAAGTTTCGAGCCCTCCCACATGGTGTCTGCCTGGTTTGAACTTGGTACCTCACCTGGTTGAGCCATGTTGGTTTTCTCTCTCCTCTATTGCTTCATCATTAATGGCAAGATTAAATTCCCCCACACATGTGTAACCACCTAGATTTGGTCTTCTCTAACCATAGACCCTATTTTCCCTAAGTGTGATCATACCCCCAATTATGTCTAGACAACTCTTCAATCGGCTAGCATAATTCATTTGAATCAGATTTAATCTCCTAAGTGATCTAATCACTAATTTACATTAATCACTTTAGCCAATCCAATAAAATCAATTCAATTCAATCAATTCAAATCATAACCTGGCTAAGTTAATTAATTTAAAGGGAATTAATGAAATCCTATTTATACCTCATCACTTGCAAAATCAATCCCCTAGCCTGGTTGATTCAATGTGGCTATAGTCCTAATTAATTATTACAAAGCAATTAAAAGCTTAAACGATTAATTAAATCCCTATTATTGAGTGAATATGTTATTACAAAAATTCATTTAATTAATATTCCCTCTAACCTAACCAATCTCAACTACCCAACCATGAGTTCAAACTCATCCCAACCCCTTCTCACATGCTAATTATTCTTAATTAGCTAATTAACCCTAATTAGCTAATCCCCCCTCCACTCATTCTCTCTCCTCCCATCTCTACCTCCTTAATCACATACCTTAAGCCTTGAACCTAATCCTAAGCTACCCTTAAGCTTGTCACATTCCATTAGGGTGTGATTAGGGATTCAACCCTCCCCCTAAATTCAAAGTTGTGAGGCTTTACCTTAAAGCCTCACCCATGCTTCTTAAACCCTCACCCATACCTCATTAATGCTTTCATAAATGAAGCATTAATATCTCTTACATATTCCTTCCACCACTCCTCATTAATGAGTCTTACACCCTCATTAATGGAAGCCCTTCTAGATTCTTCCCCCATTCCTCCATTTCTTCTATAAATAGGATAGATTTTGAGCTCAAATGGCCCTTTCTTTTACCTTTGCTTTGGCCCTAAAATTGGAAGTCTTTTATTCTATTGTTGTAATGCTCCTAATTTTGAAGAGTTGATAGCATCCTTATGCTGCCCATATTTGGAGAATTGAAGGAGCAATCTCATGTTGCTCATGTTTTAGGGATTTTCATAGTGCTTTCTAGCTTATTTCTTAGTCATATTGTTATACTCTTCATTTCTAGAGCTAGAATACATGTTTTTGAATCATTTAGATTACTTTTCATTTGAATATTTTGTTCTTAGGTTGTATTTGTCACTGGAATATGCATAATCTAAGGGCTATTATGTCATTTTTCATACTCCTCCTAGATAGGAAGCAATAGATCGATTTAAGTGATTTCTATTCTTGTTAACCCCTTGTTTTCACTAATGCAATGATTTATTGAAGTGTTGTGTCTCTTAACAGGTACAAAAATGACACACACATCTCTGGCGCCCACCGTGGGGAAAGATTGCTCAAAATTTCACAAAAATCTGCTCTCTACCCTTGACATTTTCAAAATTTGCAGGCAATTTAGCTTTTCCAGGAGTAACTTATCAGTTTCGGTCATTCTTTTATCATTTTTGAAAGCAACTTATCATTTTTGGTAAATATTTTATCATTTCTGAGAGTTTTAATATTGTCTGTCCTTGCATTTCCATAAGGTAAAATTTGACCTTAAAATCATTTTTGGTAGCTTATTTTTCATTTCTGGTACGTGTTATTGTTTAGCGTAAAAGGATTATTGTCCTAGGTGAATTTCATCATTTAGGGTCAAACTTTTATCATTTTTGGGGTTTATCATTTTGGGTCTCTGAAATATCATCTATCATCTAGAGGGAAAAATATAGAGTTCTGTCATTTTCAAATTTGATTTCCAACTTTCTAATGAGGTTTTTTTCGTGATTGTGGTCCTATTTTTGATAGCCTAAGTGCTTTCAGGTTTATGAGAAGGAAATAAGAAGACAATACTAAACATGTGTGGTTGCAAGGATTTTAGACTAATTTTTATAGTGACCCTTTTTCATAAGCTTTCACACTTGAATACCATTTTCTCAAACATGTCTTAAAACAACTAGATTACTATGCTCTTTTCCTTTTTAAGGAAAATCATAAAATCAGACATTGTTTTAACACTTGTAAAAGAATCTAGGGGGCAAATGAACAGGAAAACTCACATCGTTTAATTCATTTGGAATTAGAAATTGAACAATCAAAGCACTAAATTTGTGGGATAAATGAACAAGTTCAATCGTTTAATTCAATTTGATTTAGTAATTGGACAAGCAAAGCACTAAAAAATGTGGTCAATTGAACAATGCAAATCTAATTTCAAGTATTGTGTTTTCCTTAAATAGGAACATTTTAAATCGAGCACAACATTGCTTGAGGGAATGAACTATTTGATTGATTTTGTTTTGGGAGAAAATGGCATAGTTTAGGAGAGTATGCTCTTCTTCTTTGGAAAAATCGGAAAATCTAGATGTCCTACACTTTCCAATCCTTTGTAAGATTATTTAATAGTAGAGGGCCTACCAGTTGAGGAAAAAATCTCCTGAGAATGACCCAATTGAGGACAGGTTTTACACCAACCCTTCCAACTCACTATAAATAATTGCTTCCTTGTAGGCTAAAGCCTCGGAAGACGGAGCAGGTTTTGTTCATGGAATTTTGACATCATTCCTTGAACATGCTTGGGTATGTGTAGAGCGGAGCCACTTGAATCTTTCTTGCAAGACTACACATATTTGAGTACTCATAGGGCTATAAGCATAAATTTTTCCTTGTGCAATTCTATGGGGGACGGTTTTGAATAGATTGCCCAATAATAGACAACATTTAAACTGAAATAATTCCTGATTCACCCCCAAAAGGGTGATAATCCTTGTGCAAGGAAAAAATTAATTTTCCCAAGACACTCGTCATATCATTCCCTCACTTGCATTTGGAGTCAGCTAATACAGCATCATGACTAGAGCCATTGTGTGCTTGGTGATGGTTGTGTTATGATTAGCATTTGAGTGTGTGCCTAAGTCAACGAGCAAGGATTTTCATCCTCCACCTAGAAAATAGGGATAAGATGTGTGTGTTTCACCCTCCTAACAATGCAACAATGCTTGATGTGACTGAAAATCATTAAAAAAATAACATCTTCAAACAAGAAACAAAATTCAAAACCTTGGTCTACATGTGTTTTTCACTCATTGGCGAAACCTCAAAACACAATCTTCAATAAAAAAAATTCCACGCACTTCCAAGATAAAACTGACAACATTTGACAGTGGGAATTTTCATCGTTGCCTCTCAAAGGAAGATAGTTTATTTTGGATTCCCTTTTGACTCTTTAATTTGTCCCTATTGCTTCTTTTGGTCTCACTGTGGCTATATCAAAAAAAATTTAGAGGTCTACCTTGCATGTCTTGTCGGACTCTTACAATCTGTCTCAATACATGTGGTCTACCCACTTTTTACAACAACTTGATTCCCAGCTCACTATCAGAGCATTCTAATCCTTTGATGCTGGAATCATTTACTTCCACCAAAACTCAAATGATACTTCCACCTAGACACACTCACTTGAACGATTTGAGATACTGCTTGACACTCTCGGGAAACTTTGACAAAGTTGAGATACAACCACATGGTTAACACAAGAAACAACAAGTACATGTCTAAAGGATTGAAAGTGCCTCCTAAAACATCACACTTTCAAGGAGAAACATCTCATAGTTCCCTACTCAATCTAGACTCTCCAGTGATGGCTAATGGCACTCGCATATGGAGTGAGGCTTTTGAGGACTATGACAATGGAAAATACCAAAATCCCAAAGATATCAATGAAGAAGAAGAACCCAAGTTCAACCATCCTTTATTTGAGTCAGGCAGTGAAGAGGACATCACTAAAGAGGAGTACAATAAACTCAAGCAAAGTAGGAAATTCCAAAAGATGATGGAAAATATAATTGGTGAGGATAAAGAAAAATACTTCCTCCATCTAGCGTCCACTGGTGTCAAATTACCTAAGGATTATGATGTGGAACAATTCAAAGAAAAGGAGGTACCAACTCCTATTTCTATTTTTTCCAAATAGCTTACCTTAATGCAAACATAGCTTGTGAATCTCAAACAAGAGAAAGCTAAACCCAAAACACAATACTCTTTGGACTCTATTTGTCCTTTTCCTTTTGATAAGAGTATTAATATGGTTGTATTTCCTCCCAACATGGCAAGACCAAAGTATGACAAGTATATAGGATAAACCAACCCACATGACCATGTGAGGGAATTATGTGCTTTGAGCATAGAATACATGCATGAACCTACATACCTCATGCGACTCTTTCCGGGAAGTCTAGGAGGTAATGTCATGGAGTGGTTCTCAAAACTGAACCCTAAGGTCAAAACTTTTGAAGAACTAATTCAATGATTTATCCAACATTACTCCTATAACATACAACATGATGTGACCATGATGGATCTATGTAACACTAAACAGAAGACCGACAAATCATTATACACTTTCTTCAAGGATCGAGGAAAATATTTGCATTGTACTTGAGAGCTATCCCTGAATCAGAGAAGATGGAAATCTTTGTCAAAAATTGGTACCAAAATTTAACTACGCATTGCAAATGCAAGATTCCCCTAATTTTGATAGAATGATCAAGAACGCCATCAGTATCGAAGAAGTTATGATAAAAAAGGGAGGGATCACTCTTCAAGGTGAAAACAAGCCTAACAACTCCAACTCCAAGCCTAAATGGTGGAAGAAAAATAAGAATGTTGTTAATGATGGAATAGTAGACGCATCCAATGTTCGTCCTAAACCTGAAGTATTCAATCTCACTAACAGCATGCAATAAATCAAGGATGCCAAGGTAACAACTCCCATACCCAAAGTAAAAAATTATAATAGCAAGGGATGGACATGGACTTCAAAACCTCAAAGAACATTTACTCCTTTAGGAGAACCCCTTGAGACTATTCTAAAAATACTATTGGATAACAAAGTTCTCACTATCCTAGATTCCAAACTGTGGGAACCAATGGTCAAACCCAGGTGGTGGGATGATAATTCATATTGTGTCTTTCACAAGAACAAAGGACACAAGACTAATAATTTCCTTAAGCTTAAATATATTACTCAATACCTCATTGAAGGAGGTAAGATCAAATTGGATGGACACACTACCAATGAAGATCATACCGCATTCAATAAGCCATTCCCTAATTATGACAAAGGGAAAAAATCTAAAGGAAAAGGTAATGAAGTAAACTACACCTATTCCAACAATGATAATGTGATCAATATGCTAGACATTAAAACCAAATCAATTAATGTGGTCACAATTAAAGGTGTTTCTTTCTAATTGAATGTGGTGACTCGGAGCCAAGCCCAAGTCACAATCAAAGGACCCAATTCTTCCCAAAAACCAATGTCAACATCCAAGGTTCCTATCATTACTATTCCCAAACTAGCAGCAAAGCACGTGGTTACTATTCCTGGAGCAAAGTATGACTTGGTAGACCAATTGCAATGAACCTCTACCAAAATTTCCATTTTTGAGTTGCTCAAAATATTCATAGTACATAGGAAAATCCTAGAACAAGCTCTACATGCTGCTAATGTCCCAAAGGATAATGATATAGACAAATTCAAAGCGATGGTCAATCACATCTCAGTGCCACATTATCTCTCCTTTTCTGAAGAGGATGATAAATCTTTGACACATCCACATAATCAGCCCCTTCATATTGAAGTCCTTATTCATAAATCTTGTGTTAGACGTGTGTTGATAGATGGAGGTGCATGATTGAATATTTGTACACTTAATCTCATCAAGAATATGGGTCTTTCAGAATAGACCATTGACTCTAGAAGAAAAATAACTATCAAAGATTTTGATGAGGAAGAGATCCTCTAAAGGTCTTATTGTTCTACCCATCAGAGTTGGACCCATTGAAAGGAATGTTGTATGTCAAGTTCTGGATCTACATCTAGCCTACAATATCGTGTTGGGGAGACCATGGATTCACGAAATGCAAGTTGTGCTGTCTACTTACCACTAGTGTATCAAGTTCCCACATAATGGGGTGGAAGTGACTATTCTTGCAGATGCTAACTATAATTGTAATAATATCAAAGTAGGTACTATGATCCCACATAAAAAGGAGGCTATGGATGAGATTTCTCCTGAGACTACCAAGGACATGTTTTTGAAAAGTTTTGGAAAAACCTTAAAACTTGAAGAAATAGGTATGGGAGAATACAAGCTGGACCTAACTCCCTCACTGATAGAGTTACCCATATCACCAAGATCTTATAATAGACCCTCCTCATCTTTCACACCTACTACATCAAAGGAACCAGAAGTTCATAAAGCCACGGGCATGGTTAAAGCATCCACATCTTCTTTAGATAACACAGAAGAACAAGAAGTCTTGGACTGGCTTTACAAAGGAGAACCGACAGAAGCTGTAGTCAAACATGTGGAAATATCCCTGGACCAGTATGGAAAAGGATATGGTCTCCTCAATAAAATGGGATACAAAGGAAAAGGGCCTCTAAACGACATAAGAAGATGACTTATTAAACCTCTACACATGGAGTTCCGGAATACCAGAGAAAAAATAGGACTGGGTTTTAATATTAAAACTGACAAACCTGCTTCAAAAGATAGCCCAACCTCAGACAATGGGAGTGATGAAAAAGATGAGATAGAACTAGAGAAATGGTCGTATGAAAGATTATTACATGTTGGTATAGAGAATCCTGAATATCAAGGAGAATGCTATGTACCTAGCTTTGAGGTAACTCAAGATATCTGCATACCTTTGTTAGCAAAATCTCCCATTCAAGAGGTAGGAAACTCAACAATAGATGGTTCAGAGTTACCATTGATAGAAATAGCTATATAAAGCACACCCCAGCGACATGATTCACATCCTAACTAGGGGCAGTTGTTCACAGTTTCACATGTTCTTGATCTACCACACTTTGATCCACAGATAGCTAACCGAGTACACTAGATAACTATTGTTGAATACTTAAATAGATCTGATGATGAGGTCACTAAATCTCATTATTATAAATTGGATTAGCTATCTGTCACCATAGAATATATTGAAATAGATACAATTCACATGTTTGCAGCTCCCTCAGCTCCTCATGAATAGTCTAACACTACTCCCAACAACATTGATAATCCTAAAGTAGAGGAAGAGTTCCTTCTCCCCATCATGGATGGAGAGACTGGTGCTTTCCTACGTCTAGAAGAAGTTCAAAGGTGACAAGAAAGAAGCCTCCTTTTACGAAGAGATGAAGATGACAATTCTACCAACGAGTCACTAGAGTTTGGTCTGCATATAACTAACAATAACCCTTTTTATGACGATCTAACTCTTATTGATCTAAACATTGAAGAAACTAAATTAACAAGACATGTCATGTCAATTAATGGTCTTGATGCTAACACAATGTTGTCATTCCCAGAGTCTGATTCCTTGTCTTTGATACACCCAGACCTAATTTATTAGACTAGTACGGACCCTAATCCTATTCTCAACTTTCCCAATGACTACACCTTGGCCTGCTATCTCAATGCTTGTGAACCTTACCCTTCTTCCACTAATGTAAGGAGTGAGAACATGTCATAGGAGGATATCAAGTTTCTCAGTCAAAAATTGAAAAATAAAATGAAAAAGGGGACTGGTGGTGAAAACCACGTTGTGGTAGTGTCAGAACCTAAAATAGTAAAAAAAAAGACGTATCTAATGGTGAAAACCTCTCAGAGGCACCAAAGAATGAGATTCTTGATATCCTCCCTGAGCACTTTCAACAAAGGTCTTTAGTTCTGATAGAACCAACATAGCCAGTTAATTTGGGCACAGTTGAAGCTCCTCAAATGGTTCACCTAGCACAATCTTTGTCAGAAGAAGAGAAGACACAGTTCACAGAGTTTCTAATGGAAAAGAAGATCAACTTTGCATGGTCTTATATAGATATGCCTGGACTAGATCCTAATCTAATTATGCACCACTTATCTATATCTCCCAAGATCAAGCCCATAAAACAAAAACTTAGAAAGATGCATCCTCATGTTGCATTGCTAGTAAAGCGGAGATAGAGAAATTGTTGAAAGATGGATTTATTAGATTCATTGCCTATGTAGGATGGATCTCCAATGTGGTCCCAGTATCTAAATTTGATAAATCTATCAGGATCTGTATGGACTTCAGAGACTTAAAAAAAGCATTTCTAAAGAATGACTTCCTGCTACCTAACATTGACATGATCTACCAGATGTATTCCTTAATGGATGGATTCTCAAGCTAAAATCAAATCAAAATTTCCCCTGAAGATCAAGATAAAAATGCATTTACATGTGCATGGGGCACCTTTTGCTGGAATGTCATGCATTTTGGGTTAAAGCATGTCGAGGCCACATATCAAAGAGCAATGACTACTATATTCCATGATATGATGCATAAAATCATGGAAGATTACGTGGATGACACCTTAGCTAAATCCAAAGAAAGGAACACTCACATTGCTGACTTGAGAGAGATATTGGATCAAATGGAGCAATTTCAACTTAGGCTCAATCCAAAGAAATGTGCCTTTGGGGTCCAATCAGGAAAAATTGTAGGGTTTATGGTTTCAGCAAAGGGAATTGAGGTAGATCTTGCAAAGGTCAAAGCTATTCTAAAGATGACTCCATGCAACATCAGTCAAATGAGGACATTACAAGGGAGACTTTAATCAATCAGGAGGTTTATGTCACAACTTTCTGACAGAGCACAACCCTTTACCAAATTACTACATAAAGGGGTCACCTTCAAATGGGATGAACACTATGAAGCCAACTTTAGAGAATTAAAAGGGTACTTGGCTACTCCTCCTATTCTTATGATGCCTATTCATGGAAAGCCATTACTCCTGTATATTTTAGCTATAGCTACATCACTAGGAGTATTCTCAAAAAGGATGATGAAACAAAGAAATAAAGAGCTATCTACTACATCAGTAGAATGCTAGTCTCCTATGAGCTTAATTACAATATTATTAAAAAAGCATGCTTAGCAGTCATCTTTGCATCACAAAAATTGAGACACTACATGCTCTCACATACAGTAAGGCTCATTGCTAAGATTGATCCTTTGAAATACCTCCTGAGAAAAAAAACATTAACAAGGCATCTAGCGAAATGGGTCCTCATTCTAAGTGAATTTTTACATTGATTATGTAGACAGGAGGGCTATTAAAAGATAAGTCCTCGTAGATCAACTAGCTAATTCACCGCTTCAAGATGATGAACCTCTAAGGATTGAATTCCCTGATGAGACCATTATGCATCTAATTGAGTATCCATGGAAGATGTACTTTGATGGTTCTTTCACGCAACAAGGCTCTAGGGTAGGAGTTCTATTCATAACTCCTCGAGGCTAGAAGATACCCAAGTCTTACAAATTGATGTTCCCATGCAAAAACAACATTTCAGAATATGAGGCACTAGTCAACGATCTTAAGCTTTCCATGTAATGGAAAATTGTAGAGTTACATGTGTATGGTGACTCCCAGCTCATCATTAATCAAGTTAATGGAGATTACCAGACAAAATATGAAAATTTGACACCCTACAAACAATTGGTTGATGACAGGTGAAGCATGGAGCGGGAGAGGGAGAGGGAGCAGGAGCGTCCGGATTCAACTTTGAATTTGGGTGGGAGAATTCGGGAGGAGGAAGGATCCTCTGAGCGCAGCAAGTGGAATGATGGGAAGGACATCAAGATCATAGGATTGGATCCTGATGCGGGATAGTTGCTAGAGGACCCAAGAGGGGGTCCCAGATTGGATGCTGGGCTGGAGAAACCGAGGAAATGGGCATCCCTTTTTGGCATCAAACCAACAGGTAAATCTTCTTTACCTCTGGTGAAGAATGTTTCAATACCTTCTCAAGGAACATTTGCTATTGAAATCCTAGACCAGACCATTTATTTTTCTATAGCAAGGATGAAAAATTTGCTGGTTGGTAGATTTTTAGGAGTTAGACCTAACATCAAAGTGGTTAGGGATTTTGTGTCCCGCAAATGGGCTTTGATAGGACAAGTAGAGGTGGTAGCAATGGCTAAGGGATGTATGTCATTCTTCTTCTCTTGTGAAGAAGACATAATGAATATTCTCTGTAGCGGGCCATGGTTGATTGGGAAAAATACTCTTATTCTTCAAAAATGGAGTCTGAATCTTGTCTTCGAGGAGGACACCACTCAACAGGTTTCGGTATGGATAAAGCTACATGGACTGCCTCTTGAATATTGGCTGGAAGATATATTTTTTGGTATAGCTAGTTCATTTGGAGAACTTTTGTTGATAGACAATGTGATAGCGGCAAGACGGAGGCTAACCTATGCTCGTATCTGTGTTGGGATAATGCAGGATAAGGATATGCCAGAAAAAATAAGTTTGAAATCTAATTTGGGTATGTGGGAACAAACTATAGAATATGAAACTATACCCTTTACGTGTTTCCATTGCAAAAAGGTGGGTCACTGGGCAAAGAAATGTCCGGAGAAAGTAATTCAGAAAAAAACTCAGAAGTGGATTCCAGTAGGGAGAAAAACTAAAGAAGTCAGCAGCAAAGATAGGGAAGGACAGTGAAAAGAGAAAGAGGAACAAGAAACTAGTGTGAAGACTAAATGTACTAAGACAATGATAGGATCATATACAGAGGATCCTGAGGACTGGGGAATAGAAGTTATGAATGAAAAAGAAAATGAAATCCA